>LPNX010492379.1:780404-818570 GCA_001517045.1 Pseudotsuga menziesii
CAATGTACGGTTGGGTAAATTCGGCACGAATTTCGAGGTAATTTACTGCTGCATTAAATTCTGTACGGCTGCATTTAATTCTGGCACGTGTCCCGAAATCTGTACGGCCTGTCAGCTGTACGGCCGTGGTCTGATTTGGCACGGAAATCGAGGAAAGTTACTGCTAGGGTTTGAAGGACAGTTTGTGTCTTTAATGCTGAATTTCTGCTGGTGGAGATAAGTCAGATTTTCATCTCTGATTTTCTGAATTGTACATTTACTGAAGAAATAAAGCTCTCATCTCAAAACTGGTTTTCCCCGTGGGGGTTTTTCCAGGGCAGCTTTGCCAAAAATATCTGTGTCAAATTGTGTGATGTGCATGTGTTTATTTACAGCCTGTTAATTGTTTACAGTGTGTTTAAATTGTTCAAGAAATTCAAAAGAATTGTTCATTAAACCAGCTTACTGTCAAACAAGGGTTTTCAACAGTATTAAAGTCAACATGAAATTAGAATTGCATGCATGCAAAAGTGAAGCATAAACCCAAAAAGTGACATGCAAAGCCTAAAAGCATATGAAGATCTATTTAAGAAGGGTTACGGGACTAAAGGAGGTATTTATCGTTATTGTTGATTGATTTTGGAGTTTCGAGCAACAACACAGCGTGTAGCTGCGACAGTTGGGGTTGGAGACAGTGTCTTCAGCTAGGGAGGGTTCCGTAGTGAGATATCTGCTCTAGTCACTTATTGGGATAAATCATCCAGGTTTATCCATTACATCCATCATATACTACAGTATTCGAAGATCCAACACATTCCGAAGGGTTATTAGCAGATCCACGTTTTGCAGCCGGAAGTAGCAGGGAAAACACAGAAGGATTTGTTAGGACCACAAAACTCGGTCTTTCCTTCACATGTCAGCTTCCTCTTTCTCACTAGGCATATCCTATGATATGTAGTGATTATCAGCCATCAGTTTGCTCACCTGGAGCTGCTATCATCCAAATAGATCAATTGGGGGTGTGAGCAGGAGAACTGCCAATCAATTCGCTAGGGCACTTAGAGGCAGCCAAACCTCCTCATGTTCCAGTCCATATCTCCGACATCAACAGACGAACAGGCTCAAAAAGTTTCAGCCCGAACAGACCTCTACTCCTGCAAAAATGTCACCTTCAGTCTGGAAGGTGCTTATGGTACTGTGGGGTGGTAACACCGGAGGAAAAGAGCATTATTAGACCACCCATTCGGATCCTTATGCATGCATCTATCTCTAGAGTCATTATCAGCTAGCATATCAGTGGTAAGTGTTAATTTCTCTCTGTAAAACCCTAACCCTAATTCAACTATATTTTAGGGCATTTTGCATGGCAAGTTTGCATGCACAGTTATTTTGCAAAGATGTATGAGATTGAGTGGGCGAGTCAGCACTATCATAGAACATTAGAGAATATCAGTATCTGGGATATTACACCAACCTACAAGAGCAGGTTCCTTGAAAAGCCTTCTGGGCTCTAGTAAATGACTAAGGCCTAGCCTTGCTGCTAGTGAGCAATCCATAGCCTTGACGGGTTTTCCTCTCCTTGTTACCCTTGTAGAGGGCATATGAGCCTTACATTATACAAAGAATGAGTGCTCAACCCCTTAACCATTGACTACCTTTTAAACATTTATACTTGGCATCATTTAGATATAGATTTTATGCGTTTCGATGCTTTAGTGTTTAGCAACAGTGTTTTGCAGAGCAATTCTTTTGAGGACTAAAGAAGAACTTTCCTAGTAAACTTAACCACACTGGCCAAGCCACATGCTTCATAGCCATAGACACTTAACAACATGGAGTCTATCATGCACAGGGGTCAAGATGGGGAAAAGATCTTCAATCTCACAAGTCTCAATCATTCTAATTCACGGGATGAAATTCAACAACGGATGAACTGGATGTACGGGGGCAAATGACACATGGAGCCAACAAAGCACTAAGGTTTAAAATTTGTACAAGCATGGCATGAGCAACAATATTCACATCAAGTCCTTTGATTAGTCTTAGCACAAGTTCAGGCATTAGTACATATAAGCATAGGTCACCATAATCATCCTAACAAGACAAGCATAGGTGTTTGATATACATCACAGAGCAAAATCAATCTATAGAAGCATATACCCGATCTCACCATATATACCTGTCTCCAACTGATAGGCCCCTCTGTAACTATGTGTACCATATGTGATCTGCTACTCTGCTCAAATGAAGTAGGTCATCACTGAAAGCATCTCAATGGACTATGGATCTCAGTCTTGGCAAGGAAAATCTGTTGAACAAGGTTCTGGAAGGTTGAAGCTATAATGATCCATGCTAAAACGCCATGTGAAAAATGGCTCGAAATAGAATAAGCGATAGCGCTGCATGTTGCATCATGGTAGCCCGACTGCAAATGTATATGTGATAACAGTATCTCCAAGGAGTTCGAGGGTTTTTGCGCGGACACAAGAATCAAGAGGGAGTAGACTGTTCCATACAACCCGTATCAGAATGGGGTTGTAGAGTGAAGAATTGATCCATGATGGGTGCTAGTAAGGCCATGATACATGACCAAGACTTGTTAATGCTCCTTTGGGTAGAAGCATGCAACATAATAGTCTGCATTCAAAACATTTGTCCTCACAAGATCTTAAAGGACAAGACACTAGAAGAGGCATTCCCCAGAGTGAAACCAAAGGTGAGTCATTTTTGCATCCTTGGATATTCAATTGGTATCCATGTGCTAGTAGAGAGGAGGATCAAGTTGGAGCCTTTTAGTAGGAAGGGTTTGTTTGTTGGTTACATTAAGATTTCAAAAAGCTTGCTAGGTCTTTATTTTAGAGTAGAGAAAGATAGTCATAAGCAAGGATATAAAGGTTGAGGAAGACTTTGCATCCATGAGGTCTCATGAGCCTATTCTAGTGACAGAGGATTAGGAACAAGAAGGTTTTGAAGTTTGAGCTAGTGTGACTAGTGTCTTCCAACTCAGGGTTGCAATCTTAAGGCACAGAGGAAGAGCCACTAGCTCCAACCATTTCTATTAGGATATCTCGATGGTTCACTTGGACTTTGAGGGTTGTTTAGGAGCATGTTGAGGCTCCTAGGAGCACATTTGAGGAGAGTAGACCTTTGAAGAATTTTTGACATTGGTGAGCAACATCATAGATTTCGTGCCTTCTAGTTAAACTTTTCAAGAGGCAATAGGCTAGTAGGTTTGGAGGGATGCCATGGTGGAGGAGTACACTCCCATTATGAAGAATGATGAAAGTGACATAGAGCCAAGATTGGAGGGGAAATCAATTGTGAGTTGTAGGTGGCTCTACAAGATCAAGCATGCGATACATGATAGCATAAAGAAGTACAAAGAAAGGTTTGTGGGAAGAGGGTTCTCCTGTAAAGAGGAAGTGGACTATGAGGAGACCTTTACTCCAGTCAACATATACACTTCAATTTAGAGTTGTTATGTCTTTTGTTTTTGTTATGGGATGGAACATGCATTAGATGGAGGTGAAGACAACTTTTCTTAATGGGATAATTGAGGAAGAAGTGTAGATAAAGCAACTTCAAAGCTTTGAGATTAGTGGGAAGGAGTCCCATGTTTGTAAGCTGAAAAAGGCAGTGTTCCAACAACTTTTTGGGATGCAGGAGCGGGAAAATACACACAAGGGACATGTGCAGGCACCCACCAAATTTTAGTAAAATTTATGGGTGATGAGGGGATGTTGGGGTCGCTATCATAAGGGGGCCCCATCTATAACATTATAAAAAATATAAAAAATCTCAACATAACAATTCATCCCATCTAAATTTATCATCGTGCAATGCAAACACTACATTTAAAATGACGAAATGATACAAACACAATTCATTAATTACCATTGTTATTACTTAAGTTTTTGTTTTCTTAATTTTTTTTATCCTTTTTAGGGAGTTTTTGATTTTTTTTCTCGTGATCCTAGCTCAAACATCGAATTTTCTTAGAGACAAACTCGGATTGGTGTAGAAATCCTTCCTCTAAGAGGGAGTGTTGAAGCATTTAGAGACAAACTTGGATTGGTGTAGAATTCCTTTCTTGCTTAGCGGGAGTGTTGAATTATGTAGCTTGGATAGGAAGTCCCAGACAGATTTCGTGTGAACATGCTAGAAGTAGTTTGAGATAGTTCTATTTTGTAATTCACTTTAGGAAAAAAGTGAAAGTCTTATATTTAACTGTGGAGTCTAGTAAAGTCTATTTACTAGATTAGTGATTTATCCTACAGTTAATCTCAACTCTACATCTCATTGAGAGATTAGGGTTTTTGTTTATTAGGGTTTTAGGTCAAGTATAAAGACATGTCAAGATAGAGACTTCATAATTGGTCCTTTCTCGAATAAGGATAGCGACTGGAAAAAAGAGGTAAAAGAGACAAGAGGAAGAGGATCAACCAATGGTGATTGCAGGTTGAAGAAGGCAGTACACCAATAAATTTGTACATGCATTCTGATAGGGCCACATAGTATAGTTTGTGTAGTTGTACAGGCATAACCATACAACGTTGTGCAAATAGTCATACAATTGCTTTGTAAGCTTTGATTAGTTCAATATACACTGATTTGAAGTCGAAATTCCTTGCGTATGTGTGTAATTGTTAGACTATAAGTCCCTATGCAATCATAAATTCCTAGATTTTTTTTAACAGAAACCAGAGAATATACTGTATTAGATTAAAAAGGATGTGCACAACCATGCATACAAAAGGAAGAACCTGCTCATTATCTTGTTTGGCAGAGAAAAAACTGTGCAATCTAAGCTAATTACATTGATAAAAAAAGGTCTTCTATGCCATAAAAAACAGGTGGTACCCATCATAGGGTAAAGACGAACAAACTGGCTATTAAGCAATGTACAAAAAAACATAAGCAATCCATAGCAAGCTGGAGTTACTTCTTCTTCTTTTCACCTGACCAGTGAACTGGATGCACCACAGAAGTTTCCTCCATTGGATGATCTTTTGCTGGAAATTCTTGGCAATGGTTGCATTGGTTCATACTAGTTAGCTTTTGCACTTCTTCTTTTATAATGTCGACAGTCCCCATAAGCTCGCGCAAGTCCTTGCCATTGTCATCAATCCTTGATTCATGGCATCCCATTTGATTCATGAGATATTTCACATTTGTTGCGGCTACCCTTCCTTCATTTACGCATGTGCTCATCAACTCATACAACCAACGTATGTGTTGCTTGATATCCTGCAAAGTTCACTGCAGGTCATTTAAAGTCACATTTTTGCCATTGTTTGCCATGGAGAGCCGAGAGGTGCGAAATTTCTGTGGGAGTCGAAGGGGAGAGCTAAGTCAGCAAAGGGTCGAACTGACTGTCTATATCGTCTAAACGGAGAAGGTCAGCGAAGGAGAACCGAACCTGCAACGCCTCTGCAGTGGACCAAAATTCAGGTTCCTCTTCTACAACTCATTGAGCGACTATATGCTAGGGAGACATCTTCTTTTGGAAGCCTTCCTCCATTACGCGGGTGGACAATCCCTTTGACAGGGGATAGGGCAGGTCGTCTGGCCTTGCATTTAAGTCCATCACAGGGGCCAAGTCACCACCTGTCCTTGGTGGTGGGCAGCTGTTCGTTGGACGCTAGAAAGGTGGTTGGAAGCGAGAAGGGCGGGAGTGTGAGTCACCCTTCCTAATGCATGTCGTTAGGTGGCTATGGGACATAATAATTTTTTTTGGTTCATTGATTATTGCCAATCCCATTTCCATCCTAGCTCCTTGATTAGGGAAATTATCAGCTTCAGTGTTATTACCTCTTAGAATGTGGAGATAGTGTTGATGAAATTGTTATTGATGCCAACATGGACTTGTTTAAGGATGTTGAAGAAGTCCATGAAGACTTGGAATCCCTGATAAAGACCATGGTGCCCTTGCAAAGGTCATGGAGCATGATGATGTGGTCATGAGGTCCTGGAGATGGACCTAGTGTATAATTAAGATTTGGCATCCATATACATAATGGCATGATGGCACTTCGATGAAGCCATGACAAGAAGGACATGACCATGAAGAACATGGCACTCGGACACTTGCTTGCATGTTATGGGACACTTGCTTGTTCTTCATGATGACCAAGCCCACCTTGAAGATGATACCAACTTATTTGAAGAAGCCTCAAGAAGTAAGGCAGGGTCGGCCCTAAATAAGCTAATGTGTTAAACGTTGGAAGAAATCAAGAGACGGGTCGGCTCAAGCAAACATGACAAGTTGGCTCCAAAAAGTAAATTAAAAATATAAATATATTATTGCTATGTCGGCCCCATTAAAAAATAAAATTAAATACAAGTCGACTCAGCAAAATATGGGTGAAAATTTAGTATATATACCCCATCTCATCCTCATTTTTGTAGGTGTGGAAATTTCGGTGGAGCACTGAGGTGAAATTTTCGTGGGAGCAGCTCGTAGCAATAGTGAAGAAGACAAATCGATGCCCTAATCAGTGGACTATGGAGTAGCAGTCAAGTGTTGGAGGCCCGAATTCACAATCCAGTCCTAGCATTGACTGCTGCCTTGGTGATGAATGGTTAGATGGTGATGAGGTTTACACAATCCAAAATTTTATCTGAGGAGAATTTTGACTGGGTTTTAATGACAGTCCATCTTTGGACTTGTTTGGGGTTTCACAACAGTCTGAAATTAACATTTTGAAGGTCTTTCACAGCTGCCCTATGCCCCAAATTTCTTCAAGGAAGAAGGATTGTCTTTGGGGTTATTTCATGCTGATCTTGAGGTCTTTCACTACAACCCAAATTTGATTCCCTCCTCAGATTCAAACCCTCCACGATCTGGTATTGCTTTCAGGGTTTGAAGTATACATAGTTTGAGGGAAGGGTGGTCTCAGTTGTGTAAGTTTTGATGCCAAGTTTGACCGATGGTTGAAGCCTTCTTTTGAGGTTAAGATTGTTTCCCTTCTTAGCTCACAGTCGAAGTCCAAACTTTGATAGTGATACACAGTCCTCAGTCCAAGCTTGCATACATACTCATGGTTTAGGCATGACCGTGCTTGATGGAAAGGGTTTTGTTTGGACATGTGCACAACATGATGACGATGACAAGCATAAAGTGTTGACAATCCTGGATAACAACTGATTGGTTGAGGTGACACAAAGTGCATGCACAACACACCAGCTAAGGGGTTGATCTAAGTTTCAGACTTCATTCTTGTGTTATTTCTGAATGTTCTCATCCTCTAGCTCGTATGAGGGAGGGAGAAGACGCACTCCCCTTTTTTTGTCTGCCCAGATTGAGAAAGGAGGTCATATTATTGTGGGAAAATCAACCCAAGTCTTAGTAAGGACGCAGTTGCTCTATGCAAGTGAGTTTGCAGCACTGTAAGGAGATAACCGCCAACTTGCAGTGGTTCACTGAGGAGAAGAAAGACCCTGCATTGATCAGATCTAAGGTATTTTCTATCGTGGTTGGATATTTGTGGGCCCAATCATCACTTGGTTGCAAGGAAAAAGGAAGTTCACCAACTGAAGATTTATATCAGTCTCTTGGAGGGCACATTCAGTCAGCTACAGAGGTCGAATTGATGCATAAGAGTATTCTACTGCTCATTAGAGTGGAGGATTGAGGAAGATTGCATCCATAGGAGGACGTTCTCACTGTCAACAAGCTGCCATACTTGTTTGTATCTTCCAGGTTTGAGTTTACGTCATAGATCTGAATTTTGTATCTTGTTTACCGAAGGAGATGTTGTGGAAATTCATCTATGCTGTTCTTATGACTGTCCAAGCAATTTTCAGGCATTCATTAAATCTGATTCTGTGATGTGTGGTGAAGTTATTGTTTGTGTAAAAGATTATGTGCATTCTGGTGTTGTGTTTGACAAAGTAAACAAACCCAGAAATAGAAATACACCAGCAGTCACATAAAAACTTAACAACAGCGAGTAAAGGGGAACTTAAACAGTGAAGTATGCAGTACTGGTGCATACTGTGTTGACAGAGGTTGAGATCTCTGAGTTGGTTCAATAAAGGATGCACAATTATTCTACAGTTGTATGGTGACAAAAAGGAGACATACATAACATGGTTTTGTTATTTGAAGTCTGCACAGTCAAAGTGTAGAAGGATTCGAAGTTAGCATTAGATTTGAGATCAGACTTTGAAGAAGTTCAATGTGTATGAGAAGATTGAGCAGATTCTTTCGTTAACTTGACAATGATTTGTAGGCAGATTGATTGATGAAGTGGCTGGATGGCAGTTTGATGTCCACAACAGTTGTATCTTCAGCAGTTGATTGAAGCATTATAGCAACAGATTGATTAATCTTTGAAGGCATCTATTGAATCTCTTATCTCTTGGATTACTACAGTTGCAGATGGCTTGAACTTGACCTGAAGTCTTAGCTGACATTGAAGCCATGAACAACAGTATGACAGAGATTAATGATAGAGACATGTGCACAGAGAAATGAAGTTAGTGATGATGATGTGACCAAGTACAGAAGACATAACAAGTTGCATTGCAGAAGTTTGACCAGCAGACTGTTACACCTTCATCTGTGAAGACCTTGATGATGATCAGAGAAGTGGATGACCAGCAGTGAAGAATGATGATCAAAGATTAATGAGCTGTGTTGACCAGCAGAAGAAGTACTGACCAGAGGATAATTTGCAGCAGTAATGATGCACAAGAGCAGATCCTTGTAGCAGTTGTATGATGACTTGACAATGACTAGCAGGATTCCTGACATGATTGATGAGTAGACCTATGATGAGCAGCAGTGAGCAAATGAACAAGATGACTGATGAGCAGTGTTACAGCAGAGTTTATATGATGAGCAGAGAAGATGAGCAGCTTTGATGTGTCAGAGATGTCTTGATGGTAACACGAGTATACTGTATTGTAAATGCAAGCTTGTCTTGCTTTTGAGGTTAGGATACCTCAAACTCTTCTTAGTAGGGTCTAAGAAAACCAGGCAGGGTCCTGGATGCAGAGTAGGTGCTCTATGTATCAGTAGGTGCTGATTTTACCTAACGGTTGTAGCCGAGCCAAAACTAATACAAAAAGATTACAAAAGTATATGGTGTTGTGTTCTTTTGTGTTATGGTTCTTGATGATTCAAATGCTTTTGATATGTGAATGATGAAGTGAAAGATGCTTATGAAATGATTAATAGATTAGCAGAATAATCGATAGTTGATTGTGATAAGCTAAGAAAAGTTTTTAATTATTGCTTCACACTGATTCACCCGCCCTCTCAGTGTCTAACAGATAGGTAACTTGGAGATTTGCGGAGAGACGACAAATACGGTCATAAATTCTTCTGAATTTGACAGCACCCTGATTGTATCCAGATCTCATGTTTTGGATGACTTGCTTCGAGTCTTCGAGGACTATGAGATTTGAAATATTGTTTTGACTTGCCAGATCCATCCCAAGGAGAACCGCGAGCCACTTCGCTTCGTTATTAGTTCTATGCCCTATTCCCTAACCGTATGACGCTACTTTGTTTCCTCCGGGATCGAAGATAATCCCACTTGCTTCTCTAGAATAAATTCCTAGATCATCTCTATTATGAGTTGTTATTTTTGTCACCGTATGAGTTATCATACTCATCCATTGTGAGTTGTGGATCAGATCTAGATCTTGAGGTGACTATAATTGATGTACTATATAATATCGTCATGGTACGAAGATCAATGAAGCTAGAGAATGAAATCAAGACTTTTTCGTTAGTTTTGTGTTTTGCTTGCTTGTTCTAATAGTTTAACATTAACTGTTTTATGTTTCTGCTATTTGCTTTCCAACAATTTGTGTTATTGTTGCTATGTGTAGAAGTTGACTTTTTGCTATTAAATAACAACTTGTTTAGTTGAGAACATAAGGGTAGTAGTCCCTTCCATCTAAAGCTTAACTTAAGGCAAGCATTAATTTGTAAAGTTCTTGCAAGAGATTAGAATTGTGGTACACCAACTGTTAGAAAGTTAACTCTGAAGGTCCTCTTTATAGTTTTGGTGTTGTGTGATAAAGAGGATTTGTAATTTGTTCCTTGGGTATATTTATGTATAAAAATGAGTTATATATAAATAAATGATGTTTTGTACTTTATTGTATTGGGTCTGACTTAAAAGTTATTTAATAATTAAAGTGAGTTATTATTAAATAAAGGTGCATTAAGTTAGGACTCTACTTCTTGTAAATGAATCTCAACCACAGATTAGGTGGTTAGAGAAGTAGTTACAATTTTTAAAGTATAAAACTAGGGTAAAGGACAAATTAGAAAAACCACCATCAACGAGGAGAGAGAGAGAGGAGGTTGAGACTGAAGGAGAGAGAAAACCCTAAGTGGGCACGATTCCTAATGCAAGCAACATCAATGTACAATTGCATTAATAGCATTTATCAGATACGTACAACACAGTGTGAGGCACAAAATCTAAGGCAGAATTGGACATCAGTTTGACATGACTGTACTGCATTAATTGTAGGCTGGGCACGATTCATGAGGCAGCAGGAAAGTGCAGAAAAGTATCGTTCGCACGTGTGGCAGATCTGTACAGTCCGTACAGACACGTGAAGGTACAACAAACCGTCCAACACTGTTGGCACATAAATCGATGTAATTTGTTGAAGTTGATTTTTGGGTATTTTGCCTGTGAGGGTCAGAAGAAAAATTTTCTGTGTTGGGAAAGTTTTCGAGATTCTCCTTTTAATCATAATTTTCGTTGTCTAGGGCCAGGAGTTGGGGTTTTGCCCGGTCTTTGACTGAAATTTCTTGTGTATTCATGTGTGAATGATTTGCTTCAATCTTGGAAAGTTCTTAATCATGGTGGTTTATATTTCAAATTAAAGAAGTAATTTTTAATCATAAACCCTAGTTAGATCAAGTGTTTGACTTAATGTGTAAATGAATAGTTCCATATTATGACATTGTATTTCTTTATTAACATATGATATAGATAATTGTTCATAATGTGCTTTTAGTGTTGAGTGAAATTATTATTTTTTTCAAAAAAATGATTATTGTTTTGGAATAATTACTCAACAAAATTAAAACTGTACAATAAAACCTTTCAATGCAAGTTGGGATCTCTTTAGAGGTTGTATAGTCTTATACTGATCGGTCTTCTTTACAAAAATGATTTAATTTGTTCTCTAACAAGAAGTCCACACGAAAAGTCAATCTTGAACGTCTTAGAATATAGATTGAAGTCTACAAATCAAAATAACTCCAACATATGTTGTCACCTCCTATTGTACCCTAGAGTCCAAGTTGCAAGTGTTACAAGCTCCATCTTTTGGCTTTTGTACTTTATTTTTTCATAAAAGAGTGGCTTCCTAGACCATAAGTAAATCTTAGATAAAAGAGGATTGTAGATTATGAATAAATTTTAGTGAGCACTCGTTAGATGAGTTGACATTAATATAATATTTCCTAGCCTTATAGATTGAGTGGCATCCAGGAATTGATTTAGCAAGGGTGACAACCTCATATCGAGATAAGATAATTTTATTAATGTCCACACATGTTCAAGAAAAGATCTATGGGAGTAGAAATGCAACGAGTTACAAAATAATGTTGATGTGCTAAGGCTACTCATGAAAGCTAAAAGGATAAAGAGGAGATACAAGTGAAAATAATGAAAGAGATTAAGAAGGGGTGATCGAATTGTTGACATAATGATGTAATCTTGACATACAACCATGGTCGACCTCACTTTGTTATTGTTATTAGTGTGTTTCAAGGGTTGGGCTTAAAGTTGAACTAGTCAACGACTTAATACACATTTAATATATACCTAGGTGATTATGATTAACCTAATCATTATGTGGGCCTTTACTTTTGTGGAGGGTGCACCATGTCTAGAGTGATGTATATATACACTGTCATTTGTAAATATGTCATTCTAATACAAGTGATTCATTATTTAACATATGGGAACCATATCAAGTGCTTGCTCTTTTGGTGTTAGGTTGCATTTTATTCTTTCTAGCGAACCCATGGATTCTCTCTCTATTGCACTTATGGATAAGCTTTAGGGTGCACTTGTTAGGGCTTTATGTTGTACTACTTTAGTGCTGTTTTTATCTACTTGTCAATTGTGACAATTAGGGTTTGTAGGCTTGTTCCATTTGCACATTTTGCTCTCTTATGAATCTCAACATGATATAAAAGTGATTGTGAACCTTTTTCACCCATTTCATTGTTGGTTAGGGTATTTCACTGTTTATGTTGGTGATTAGTTAGTAGTAGAAGATTGCCTAACCTAAAGGAGTCTTTGAGTTGTTTTATATGGTGATTTTATTGGTTGGAGACATGCACTTTGTCTTAGGTTCTTTGAACTTGTTTTGTGCATTTCTTGGAGATCTTATGCATTGGGTTGGAGTGAACAACTCAAGGGTTTATTGATTTATTTATTGCAATTATTTTTTAGTAGTTGGTTTGAGGCTTTTGGTTGGTGGCATCAATGTTTGCTTGTGGTTGGATAATCAAGGTTTCAGATTTCTTATAGCTGATCTAAAGTTTTTGGTCAAATGCCTTCCTTTTAGGGCATTCCTAGGGTATAGACCCTCCGTCAAGGTCAATGCATCTTTTTCCTGGGTGGCTTAGGGTTTTTTCTAGGGTGGCTTCTTTGCAGTTTGTAGTATTTTGGAGATTTCTTGGAAGTTGGTTTCTCTCTTGCACTTGAGTTTATGAAGGTGGATGTTAGAAGATTCTATGAAGATCTCTTCTTTATTATTGAACTTGTGGAGTCATAATGCATATCTCCCAAGTTAAATGGGGTTGATTATGATGTATGGCCAAAGCACATAATTGTGCTTCTTTGGAACAAGGGTTTGTGGATGTATTTGATAAATGCCCTTCTCCTAATACTTAAGGTACAACTTTGTCAGGTTTGCATTTCAATGTGTTTGGATCAAGTACGTGGGCCCCTCATTTGGGCTATTGTCTATATGATCTTTCTACCCATGTGCACTGCGGTGATTGATGACAAGTGTTATTTTCGATGAATTTTGTATTTATGTCGCCCTATTTTGAGATGATTTTTATGTTCTAGGAGTTTATGGTTTTACAATGAATGCTTCAGTTTATTGTGATGCAAGGCATGATTCTTAGCTATTGGTTCATAGCGACTTGTTTCAAGTGGGAGCTAAGTGCTTGCTCACAGTATTTGATGTAGTTTTATTGAGAGGTTCATAGGATCCGTCCTTAATGGATCTCGTCTTTCCATTGTATGACATTGGTGTTTTTGGATGTAATATTTTTGACAACATCATTTTTAGCGATCATTCATTTTTGGACTAGATTTTTCTCTTTGGACAACTTCATTTTTAGGGATATTTTTAAGGTTATATCTTAATTATAAGGCTCATGTCCAACATTAAAGGGGTGAGTTATGATGTAATGTCTTAGGTCTATTGTTCGGTGTAAGGGAGATGTTGTGAATATGGTTGATCATATTTTGAGTTTGGTATTGATAAACCCACCAAATTTTGTATCTTTGGAAAGGACAACGTATATTTGGGTTGTGTATCTATACACCCATTGGCTATTGTGTTGGATCTCTCTCAACTATATTCAAGCGTTCTCAAGGGTATTTTAGTTGGGTATTCATATACCCACTCACATTGTATTCGAGCTTTCTCAGTTGCATTCAGGCTCTCTTAGATGTATCCAAGTTGTGTACACATAAAACCACTCTCATGTATTTTGGCCAGGGTTGACATTGTATTGAGTTGGGTATTCGTAAACACATTCTCATTTGCATCAATGTGGGTATTCATAAACTCACTCTCATCTGTGTTCTAACTACCATCAACCTTCATAAAGTTGTGTATTCACATAAACCCAATCCTATTTTCAACCACATTAGACTCAATATTTGTTGGGTATTTATCAACACATTATACCATTTGTATTTCATTATTTTCCATCGTCTCTTCCTTAATGTAAGGGGGGGATGTTGAAATGATAGTGTAATCTTCACATATAGCCATGGTCAACCTCACTTTGTTATTATGCATAGTTGTGTTACTAGGCTTTGGCTTAAAATTGATCTAGTAAACACACCTTTGTTATAGACCTAGATTATGATTGACCTAGTCATTATGTGAGCCCATTACCCTTCTTGGGGAGGGCACCTTACCTCTTGAGTGTTGTATAAATACACACTTGAGTAAATTGCAAATCTATCATTGTAATAAGCCCATGGGGGTAGAGCAATTGGTAATGTGTAATTGAGATGAGAAGTTGCAAATGGAATGTCACAAGTTCAAAACCCTCGTGGGTACTTTAAAAAATATCTATCATTGTAATATATCATTAATTCATTCTTAGCCTATAGGTACGATATCAAATATTTGCTCTCTTATCCTAGGGTTGCATTTTCTTTTTTCTAGTGCACTTATGGATCAACTCTAGGGCACACTTGTTAAGGTTTTATGCTTCATTGCCCTAATATTTTTTGTCTCCTTACTTATTGCGGGACTTAGGGTTTGTAGGTTGGTTCTGTTTGATACCTTCATTATTTATGAATCTCAACACTTGTATGGTAAACCCTAGAAAATAAATAGCTACTCAACATTAGATAGAGAGGAAGATGTAGAGGAGGGAGCATGACCCTTCACATTTATATTAATCATGCCAAGGTACAAATGCAACCCCTAATGACGACCTTTGGGGAGTGCTTTGGTTGTGAGGTCCTAGTTGGGTGATTCTATGAGGAGTCGATTGGCAATAGATTGAAGCTCTCCTTATGTTTGAGTCCAAGGAGAAAAATTTAGTCATGGGCATTTGGTTGCTTGATTTACGTTGGAATGCAATGTTGTGTTAAAGATAAGTACCTCTTTGTGACCTTATGGAAGTGGGTTGGCCAAAAACAAAATAAGAGGATGTGAGTTCTCTTATCAACCTACTATTGTTCGTGTTCAAGGTTAGAGAGTTTGCATGATGCTTAATGCCTCTAGTCATTGAGATGGGCTAGAAGGAGCAAGTGATCAACCTTGTGGGGTGGGGTTTGGATAAGTCTCATACGACTTACCTTTTGTGAGTAATCGTTTCACATATGTAGAGAGCTAGACACTCTTGATCAAAATAACAAAAGAAGGTACCAATGGATTGTCCAAAATCATGGTGTAGACAATGATATCTACCTTGGTTATGGTAATATATGGGGTTTCTAAAGATGAAGTGTTCCTCAGTCTCAATCTCCTATAAATGGCTCAATCAATAGATCCTCTCCATTTGTGATGTATAATGATTGGACTTGACTTGTAGTTGGTGAGAGAAAGCCCTCAATTGTTTATGTATAATTTTGAGGCTTGTTAAGGATTGAACTAGCCCCATGTTTGTAGACTTTCCCCCTCCCTCCCCCCCTAAATCTTTTACATCAAATTTTTTTTTCATGCTTTTCTTGACTTATCTTACCATTGATGAATGTCTTGGAGTTGCATATGACGATTGAACATATGGATAGATTGGCTTCACCTTGTGATTGAATGCATACTTGTTTTCCTTGTCATATCTTGATCTTGCTTGATTGCACTTGATGGAATCTCACTTTTGCATTGATGATGTTTTCACTGGTTTGTCGCACACATGTTCGTATGTTGGAATACATGTTTACATGGCATTGCGTCTACATGAGCTTGGCTTGGTTCATTAATGCTTTTGATTGATGATTGCATTATGTTATTTTAATTTGACGTGTTTTTGTTTCCTTGTGCATAGTCATACATCACTCTCACATGTGACATTGAAAGAAAAAATTAGAGCATTGCCATTTGTTGAAAAACATGAGTTTTTACAAAGACTCAGGCAATGGGTTAGCAATAAAGATAGAGCTTAGCAAGCCATGCATGAGAATGGCTCGAAGTTGTGATGAGTAGGGAAGTATATTACAAAAAGAAACCACGAAGTTACTGGAACTTGGAAGAGAGAAATACTTCTTTGATTGTGAAATGAAGAGGGCACATATCCTTTTATAGTAAAGGAATGACAAAAACCATAAGTGCATAATCCCTAGGTGCATGAACCCTAAAATGACTTTCATTAATCCAACACTTAAGCATTATTTAATTTTTAAACTAATAAGTCAATATGTGACTTTATTATTATGTTGAAGTCTATAACCTAGATAATCGTTATTAACTAGATAGCTCTTAACATCCTTTTGTAATGGTTATTATAGACTACACCAAGATTGTCTTTGAATTTTAAAAATGTATCTAGGCTTAAGAGACTTGGTGAAAATATTTGTAGTTTCGTCTTAAGTTGGGCAATATTTCAACTCATCATCTCCATCTTCTACAAGTTGTTAGATGAAATGACAATGCACATTAATATGTTTTGTTTGCTCAAGGAAGATGAGGCTCTTTACCTGCTTAGGAACTCCCTGATTATCACAATTATTTTTTATGGGCTCATCGTGATGTGCTTGCAAATCTACAAGCATTCTTGCAAGCCAAATTGTTTCACATGCCCCTTTCATTGTTGCTATTTATTTTGCTTCTATAGAGGAAAGTGAAATTGTGTTGTTTCTTGTTGGTTTAAGAAGTCGCCCTTGTGCCAAGACTAAACACATAACTTGTTGTAGATTTCATGTCATCTACAGATCCTACCCAATCCAAGCATAAATAGCCACATAATTGAGGCTATTTGCTTTTCCCATATAGAATGCCAAAATCCAATGTTCCATTTGCATATTGTAATATCCTCTTTGTTATTGTCTAGTGTTATGTTTCTGGAACTTGTATTAATTGACTCGATACCACGAACTTCATAGCTTAAGTTAGGTTTAATGATGGTAAGATAAATCATGTTGCCCACTAGTTGCTTGTAGATTGATTCATTGGTTGCTTTTGAATTAGTCTAAGCTGAAAGTTTTAACCCTTTCTTCATAGGTGTAGATGAGATTTTGCAATTTGCCATCTTGAACATGTGTAACAAATCTTTGGCCTATTGTGTGTGTCAAACAAAACTATGATTATTTGTTTGCCAAACTTCCACACCTAAGCAATAATGGAGGAGGCTTAAATTTGTCATGTTAAAAGCTAAACTTAACTCATTTATTTTTGTAATTTCTCCCACCTCACAATTGTGATGATGATGTCATCAACATATATCACTAGAATTATGACATTACCATTGTTGCTTTTGACATAGATTGGAGCAAAAAATACATCTTCTGAGTCCTTGCTCTCCCAAATATCTATCAATTTTGATGTACCATGCATGATAAATTCCTTCATCCCATAGTGTGCTTTCTTCAATCTGCATGCTAAATGTTCCTTCCATGGAACTTGAACTCCTTGTTGTTGGTACATGTATACATATTCCTCTAGATCACCATTTAGGAAGGCACTATTTACATCCATTTGATACAATTTCCAATCAAATTGTCCTTCCTTTGAACATAACCAAGTATATTGTACCCATTTTGTTAACTTACTAGGATATGGATACGGATTCGGATCCGGATATGGATTCGCTAGATTTTTTAAAACCTAGGATCCAGATATGACGAGGAAATGACAAGTACAAAAAAATATAAAAATATTGTTAGATTTTGATAGTAGTATATCCAGGATCACTAAAAGAATGGCAACACAAAAACAAATCAATGTGGAGCTCATTTAACCACGATGATAAGAACAATCTCCCAATTATAGATAATGCTATTTGTCTCCCTTGAGTTTAGACCTTCCAATAGTGATCGATGAACATCTAGGTAGTAGTAGCACAAACCCCAAGAATACAAAAGAGAAACTTCTCCAAAGTGTAGAACCCTAGAAAAATAGATATGATGAGGAAACGACAAGTACAAAAAAATATAAAAATATTGTTAGATCTTGATAGCAGTTTATCTAGGATCACTAAAAGAATGGCATCACAAAAACTAATCAATGTGGAGCTCGTTTAACCATGATGATAAGAACAATCATCTCCAAATGATAATGCTATTTGTCCCCTCTAAGTTCAGACCTTCCAATAGAGATTGATGAACATCTAGGTAGTAGTAGCACAAACCCCAAGAATACAAAAGAGAAACTTCTCCAAAGTGTAGAACCCTAGAAAAATAGTCTTCTAGCTGTAGCAGCGAACTTTCTCTTGCTAGAGCGAACTTGCTTGTTGCTGTGTTCAAATGAGGAGGTGTCCCCCCTATTTATACTGATTTCTTGGCGACTTTTTAACTGTGGCTGACCTAATTGCTTAATTAGGGCTGACTTGTATTGTGTAATAATAAATTACATTTTATTATTTAATTTCTTGGGCCGACTTAAGTGAGGATGCCTCATGCAACTAATACAACATCACTCCCTCTTAGCCAAGAAGGCATCATCAGTATTATCATACAAGGTTACATCGGGATATCATCAGTACATCATCAGACATCTCTATATCATAAGGAAGGTTGCTCGACAAAATTTCAGTTCGTCGAGAAGTGTCTACATTTCAAACTTAAGAAATTCAATGACATTTTTCACTTACACATTATGTCAAACACTTATCAAACTAGGGTTTATGATTAAAATTTACTTCTTTAATTTAAAATATAAACCACCAAGATCAAGAACTTTCCATGACAGAAGTAAATCATTCACACATGAATACACAAGAAATTTTGGTCAAAGACCAGGCAAAACCCCAACTCTTGGGGAAAAACCTTGAAAGAAGAAATTATCATTAAAAGAAGAAAGTCATAATTTTTTTTACCATCACAGAAACATTATTCTTCTGACCCTTACACACAAAATTCCCCAAAAAACCACTTTCAACAAATTACCTCGAAAACTATGCCAACCATACTCTACGACCTCTTGTACCTTCACACATGCGAGTACAGACTGCACGAATTGTGTCACACGTGTGAATTGTATAGATTGTACTTTTTGTTCTTTTTTGTTGCCTCGAGATTCGTGCCTAGCTTGCAATAAATGTTGTATAGACTTGTCAGACTTTTTTTCCTTTTGCCTCATTTTTTGTGCCTTCACACGAGTGTTGTACAAGCTGATAGTTGCATTAAATGAGGTTGTACTTTTGCAATTAATGTTGTTGCCTGCATTGGAAAATGTGACAAGGGTTTTCTCTCTCTCCTCATTGATGGTGGTGTCTCTAATTTGTCCTCAACCCTAGTATAATACTTTAAATTCTGTAACTACCTCATCTAACCAACTTAATCTTATAGTTGAGATACTTTTACAAAATCTAGGGTCCTCACTTAATGCACTCTTATTTAATAAAAAATCACTTTAATTATTAAATATCTTTTAAGTAAGACCCAATACAATAAAGCACAAAACATCATTTATTTATATATAACTCATCTTTTATACATAAATACATAAGTGAGAAATTACATGCCCCCTTCATCACACAACACCAAAACTATAAAACGGGCCTTTAGAGTTTAACTTTTCAACACTCCCTCTTAACGAGGAAGGTCCGCTGCATTATCTCCATCTCTGACTATTGCAACAACTCCCTGTTGCTCTGGAATCAAATCTCGGAAACATATGCTCTACCTCGAACTGAAAATCTGAAGCCTAAGACTCAACCCGAGTCTCATCCAACTGCTCATATGCACCATCACTTGAATGGCTGAGCCTCTTGCCAGTGCTCTAGAGAGAATCACTCTCCTTTTCAGGTCCATATCTATCAGATGCAACATCATCCTCATTGTTTGACTTTGATAGCCATCCTCCTGCTCTTGCTCCTGCTCTTGGTCGTACAATATGCCCTCTCAGGATATACTGTCTGTCCTTGCGATACCCCAATAAGATGGTGGTACTAACTGGCTCATTTCTCCGATATAGGAAGACATGGCCAGATTTGATCATCGTCCCATAGTCATCATCCTCGAAGGATGACACCGAGAGTTTACTCACTCTCATCCCAGGTACAAACAATACTCCTTGAACATTTAGGAACTCTCCAAGGTGCAGTTGGAACTTGATTGTTGCAACCCCTCGTATTACAATCTGGGAACTATCAACATTTGTCTGGATGAAATGTCTTGGCCCCAACAAAGTGATCATCTGAAAGGAATCATAGACTCCAGTGATATGTCTAGTTGCACCGCTATCAACAACCCAAACATTCTCAAAGGTAGAACTCCCTACACTGGAATCAATTGAGACAAGAGAAAACTCTTTTTTAAATTTCGTGGCATATTCTTCTATCGCTGCAGAGTCTGCCACATCTCTTTCAGTCTTTACAATCGTTTTCTCAGGACATTTCGAGGCATAATGCCCCATTCGACCACAATGATAGCACCTGATCTGACTACGATCTTTCTTTTTCTTGTTTGTATTTGCCGCAAGAGCCACACTATGCTCCACCTCTTCACTGACTTGCCCACCTAGAGCCCCTTCTCGAATCTCCTCTTGGGCGAAATCATCCCAAAGCCTGGACCAGTCCATAAGTTTCTCTTTGCCAACAATGCATTTGACAAAAACCTCCCATCTCTTGGTGAAGCCCTTCAGAGCTATTCTTACCAACTCTGAGTTTGAGAAAGTTTCTCCTACCGTTGCTAACTTGTCTTTGACTTGAGCCACTCGAGTCAGGTAGGAGGTTACACTTTCATCTTTTGTCATGTTTACATTGTGTAACTTGTCTTTAAGAGCCATCTTTCGATTCTCGTTCTTTACCTTAAACAACTACGTCAGTACATCCAACATATCATTGGCAGTCTTTTTCTCTGCCAAATGAGGGATAAGATGATCCTTCACCCCATCCAGGATCAGCCTCTGAGCTCTGGCTTCTAGGGCTTCAAATTCTTGTAAGTCAACCTTGTCTGTGGGCTTCGTCATCATGGTGTTTGCAAAGCTCCATATCTTCCATTCCTTGAGCACTGCAATTATCCTTACTTTCCAAGGTAGATAGTTGGATATGCCATCCAACCTATCTTTGTATCGAATGCTCATCATCTGGAAAATATCTCACGACAAATCTTCTAAACTGAAAGACAACACAATTCTGTTCCGTGATTCAAAACTTGAATATTACTTCAACTTGGCTTTGATACCATGAAGAAATTCAATGACATTTTTCACTTATACATTATATCAAACACTTGATCAAACTAGGGTTTATGATTAAAAATTACTTATTTAATTTGAAATATAAACCACCCAGATCAAGAACTTTCCAAGACTGAAGTAAATCATTCACACATGAATACACAAGAAATTTTGGTCAAAGACCGGGCAAAACCGCAACTCCTGGGGAAAACTCTAGAAAGAAGAAATTATCATTAAAAGAAGAAACCCTAAAATTTTTCCAACAACATAGAAAAATTATTCTTTTGACCCTTGGAGGAAAAATTCCCAAAAAACTCACTTTCAACAAATTACCTTGAAAATTGTGCCAACAGTACTGTCAGACATGTTGTACCTTCACACGTGTGAGTATGGACTATACAGATTCTGTCACACATGTGGATTGTATAGACTGTAGTTTATGTATTTTTTGTTGCCCCAGGTTTTGTGCCTAACTTGCAATAAACGCTATATGGACTTGTTAGACTTTTGTACCTTTTGCCTCGATTTATGTGCCTTCACACATGTGGATTGTACAGACTATAGTTTATGTATTTTTTGTTGCCTTGGGTTTTGTGCCCAACTTGCAATAAACGCTATATGGACTTGTCAGACTTTTGTACCTTTTGCCTCGATTTCTGTGCCTTCACACATGTGTTGTATGATTTGATAGGTGCATTAAATGAGGTTGTACTTTTGCAATTAATGTTTTTGCTTGCATTGGGAAATGTGCCAAGGGTCTTTTGTCTGTCTCCTTTAGTCTCAATCTCTTCTCTCTCTCCTCATTGATTATGGTGTCTCTAATTTGTCTTTTACCCTAGTTTTATACTTTAAAAATTGTAACTACATCTCTAACCACCTAATCTGTGGTTGAGATTCATTTACAAGATCTAGGGTTCTCACTTAATGCACCCTTATTTAACAATAACTCACTTTAATTGTTAAATATCTTTCAAGTGAGAACCAATACAATAAAGTATAAAACATCATTTATTAATATATAACTCATTTTTTATACATAAATACACAAGGGACAAATTACATGCCCTCTTTATCACACAACACCAAAACTATAAAGAGGACCTTTAGAGTTAACTTTTCAACGCAAACTTCATGCGTTAGCTTAATCGGGTTCATTAGAGAACATGCACTAGCTCCACAACTTTTTCTAGTACATCGGGAAGTCATTCGTGCATCAACTTAACCTAGTTTATCGGGGAACATGCACCAAGTCAACATGCTTCAGCTCAACCCAGCTTGTTGGGGATCATGCATGTACTCATCGTGCATTAGCACAGCCCAAAGAGCTCACTAGGACTATCACCACTAGTGAGTCTAGTCCACATCATGGGCAACAACCTCATGATGACCACATGGGTTAACACCTCATAACATTTTTGAGAACTACAATCATAGGCGAAATGGTACACCGTACCTCGTGTTTGGGTACTTCGTACCCCATGTTTGGGTACTATGGGGGTACGACCGACTTAGTAAAATGCAATCCATTGGGGAAAAATTAAAATGTAATGACCCCCCACCAATTTTGAACTAATTTTTTGCTAACTATGTATGGAGTTTGGTTCAGGACTTATGTCAAACACTTTGCAACACTGTTCAAATTCCATTGAATATTGTCCAAATCAGGTAGATTGATTTTACATTGATTTACAATGAATGTTTTTATGGTTGTTTGTTCAACACTCATGGAACATAATTTGACTACCAAATGTGCACATAAAAAATATACATATGTATTTAATAGTGAGAAATACACTCACATCAACGCAAGAATATATTTGGCAATTTGCAATTTTTTTATTGCCTGTAATAGTAGTACAAATAGGTGTTTAAAATAAGATTTTAAGTGTACCTTCATGTCTGAATTTGATTGTCTGTTATAGCTACTTGGTAGTAGGTACAATGATTTATCAAATTTAATGTAACTTCCAGTCTTCCAACTCATATCTACTGAGTCTATGATTTATCCTATTTTATGTTTCAAATTTTCAATCTGAATGTTCATTGTTAAAATAATCATCGAATTTATAATTATGAATCATGATTCATAATTTATGAAGAAATCTATATGCATNACTTAGGATATAACTTTATGTGAGTCATTTATGATATCTGTATGGGCTACAATCCATAAATCTAAAGGTTGTTGGGAATGAACCCATAACTCATATCAGTAACCACAGTCCATGTAGAACAGGGAGTCCATATGTAACTACTTAACTAAGTCTGTTGAGGAGTCCATATGTAACGACTAAACCTAGTACATCAAGGAGTCCATATGTAACGGCTCAACTCAACCCATCGAGGAGTCCATATATAACGACTCAACTCAACTCGTCGAGGAGTCCATATCTAATGGCTTGACCCAATACATCAAGGAGTCTATATGTAATGACTCAATTCAATCCTTTGAGGAGTCCCTATGTGACGATTCAACCTAGTACATCGAGGATTCCATATGTAACGACCCAACCCAAACTATACATGACATAATCATCTCAAGTGTTCACACAGAATCACCATCCATAAGTGTTCACATAGGACTCGGGAGTTCACACAGAATCATAGCCATCGTCTACAAGTGTCCACAAGTGTTCACACATAAGATTCAAGAGTTCACACAGAATCACTGTCACTGCCCACAAAATTCTCGCTCACAAATGTTCACCTAGAATCATCGTCACTGTTCATAGGTGTTCACACAGAATCAACCTTCCCTTTAATGAGGGTATAATCATGGGTCCAACCTTCCCACTCCATCTCAGAATATCAAGGAGTAGCATCAACCTTCCCTGTTAGCGAGGGGGACATTTTGCATCACTTGCAAGCCTCTCACTTCATGAGAATGTTCGTGTTTGGAGCCTCACACTCCTATCCAATACATAGCACCTTGAGTCTATTCGAGACTACACCAGAGCCATTCACCAGTAACTATGAGTTAACATTTAGCCCAATGCTATCTGGATGAGAACTATGTCGGCACCTTGAGTCTTAGCAAGACTACACTAGAGCCATTCATCACTAACTGTGAGTGAACATTTAGCTCGATGTTGCATACTAGAGCCATTAGCATCTCGAGCCTTGTGCACAAGGTTGCGACAAGGCCATTCACCACTAATCGTGAGTGAGCATTAATCCTGATGTAATTCACTTGGTCCATCCATTAGTAGGTCGTATCGACATCATACAGAAGCACTACTGTGCGCTAGTGTGCACCAACCTCTCCATTCTTTTCATGATGTCTGAGAGATCTCCTCACTCCCTCTCAAGAGAATGCATGAATCATATGCTAGCCTCTCCATCCCATCTCAGGATGTTCAAGAGATCTCCTCACTTATTTCGAAGTGATCGTGAGAATGCATTAGCCTCTCCATCCCATTTCAGGATGTTCAAGAAATCTCCTCACTCCTCACGAAGTGAACAAGAGAATGCATGGTATCTGTATAATCGTCCTTCCCTCTTAGTGAGGGAAATAATCATGAGACCAATCTCCCACTCCTTCTCAGAGTGATCAGGGAGAATGTGCGGTCCCATCTTGCACACATATCAACTAACAAAGGCATCAAATATATCGGGCATATATTTTTGTCCTGCCCTATTCTAGTCATGAAATGCAAATAAATAAAAAATAAATCTCAAGACTGAATTCATGTACATGTATGGGAGAGTATCAATAGACTAGTCTCGCCACCCCATCTCAGGGTGTCCGGGAGTCCTCCCTTTGTGTTGGAATATTCTTCTCCCTTTGCATCTGAGCATCCAACTCCCTCTGTCTCCTTAGAAATCGACTGAGTGACTCTTGTCCTGCAGTATCCATCTGTCATGGCTTGAACTAGAAAGTAACTGCTTTCCATAATCATCTAAGAAACGAACATTTGTACTAGAAAGACCAATATTTGTTGGAGTCTTTTGCTCCCAATTGCCAATCTCTACATGAGATCATCTAGGCCTGTGAGCCATGCATATCTAGATGTATTCAGTTCTCATTTGCTATTACTGCTGAACAATCATGACTTACACTTGACTGTTTTGATCGGAAGTCATCCTTCTTCCTAGGCTAAGAGTAGTGTTTTAGGAGCTTTCTACTTCTGATCAGTCTGCTCTCCCATAATCATCGACATGATCTATATGTCCATTGCTTGTTCTTTTGAACAAGTGTCATCATCCTTTGCTTGTAGGCCATAACATATGGTCTTTTCCCTACAAGTCAAATCCTGTCAAGTGGTTAGCGACATTGGATAATCACATTCATCCAATGCAATGGAAATAGTTCACATAGATATGTACGCAACTTAGCTTCAACACAACACGCAAATACATCCTAAGCGCAAATGGTAACTATCTGGATGCTTTCTATCTCCAATAGAACATATTGTCAGGAGTGTGCACTACTTGAAGCATGTAAAAAAGAGATATCATCCCAGAGTAGCTCTGTAACAGGCTTAAGCCTAAGGATGGTTGTGCAACATTATCGGCTATTAATCAATCATATAATTAATATGACATAACCCTATTATTCATCAATAAAAGAACTATATCACATGCTCAGCAAACTTCCTAAATTTAGGAATATAGATGTGCATAAAACATATCCAAAACAACCAAATCTAGTCTATCAGGGCATTAAAATAAAATACTTATTGTGGGTGGGCTCCCACTGCCTCCTTGTAGAAATCACGAGTCAACTGATCTTCGCCTTCTTGTTGGGAGTCCATCGCTACTTGGTTCTTTATATCATCACCTCAATATGAGGAGTACTAGAAGAGGAACTCCTTTCGAGGATCTTCTACATCTTCTTTAGGATCATCATTCGTTGACCTCTTATGTGGAGTGTAGTCATCTACATCAACAATTAAGTCTTCATGCTTCCTTTTATTTGGATCATGACAATGACTGGCATATTGTCCATATTCATGGCATCTGTAGCATTGGGTTTGTGGAAGTTTCTTCTTTTTCTTATCTTGGAATAGGGCTTGAGCCTCCACTTTTGTTTTTGTTGTCATGAAACTTCCTTCCCTTACCGTTTCCTTTATTGGCATGAACTGTAAGGGCTTGACTTTCTTCATGTTGAACTTCTTCATCAAGATGAACAATTGAGTCTGGGTGTCTTCTCTTGTTCCAATTACAACAATGTTTAGCACAGTGATTGAACTTCTAACATTTGAAGCACTAGATATGAAAGAGATTCTCTTTCTTCATTTGTTCCAAAATCTCCTCATCAACAATCTTAATGGTAACCTTAGATTTGGAAGCCTCGCCAAGTCCATGTTCAACCTTCATGTTGTTCTTAACTGCAACCTAAAAACTGCTTTAGAAACCCTTGCAGGAACTAGGTCAAATTTGAAGTGTGGATACTTGTAAATATGAATCCACATGGAGATGCACCTTATTAAGGCAAGTTGAATACACCTCCTTTTCTCCTAGATTTGTGGACAAAACAACTCAAAACTAGAAACCCTAGTTTCCCTTCTTTGACAGAGAATAGGTCATAAATGAAAACTTCTAGAGTTGAAGTCTGCTTCCATAGATAGTTGTGCCCTACCAAGGCAAGTTGGAGAAAGATTAGAGTTATTCATTTTTGTGGACTGAAGGGCTAGAGCCAAGGAGCCACAAGTCTTGACCTCAACAATATTAGGTAAAAAATTGCAATTCCACCAAACTGAACTTGGCCTCCACAGAAAGATGCGTCCTCGGACGACGAGTATTCTCCTTTTTAGATGATTCGAGGTTGAAATCACTCCAAACTGTGGAGCCCTAGTTTCCAACAATGACTTCTTTTAGCATTGCTTTGATACCATGTTAGATTTTGATAACAGTATAACCAAGATCTCTAAAAGAATGACAAAGCACAGAAACAAATCAATGGGGAGCTCATTTAACCATTGATGATAAGATCAATCAGCTCCCAACCATTGACAAAGCTATTTGTCTCCCTCGAGCTTGGACCTTCCAATAGAGATCGATGAACATCTAGGTAGTAGTAGCACAAACCCCAAGAAAACAAAAGAGAAATTTCTCCAAAGTGTAGAATCACAGAAAAACAGTCTCTTAGCTGCAGTAGCGAACTTTCTCTTGTTAGAGCGAACTTGCTTGTTGCTGTGTTCAAATGACGAGGCGCCCCCCCTATTTATACTGTTTTTTGGGTGACTTTTTGACTGGGGTCGACCTAATTGCTTAACTGGGGCCGACTTGTTTTGTGTATAATAAATTATATTTTATTATTTAATTTCTTGGGCCGACTTAAGTGAGGATGTGAGGATGCCTCACGCAACTAGTACAAGAACAAATATTTTTATAATAAATAAAAAATAGAGTGGAGAAACAAAACTATTTAGGAAACACAAGAGTAGAACTATAAGTTATTGCCAAAAAAGAGAGTTCATGTACCATAATTGATAATTTGATGGGTTGTAAACATGATTGATATTGATAATTTAAAAAACCATTTCAGTGTGAACTTGAAGCAAGTTATAACAATGTTTTTGTGAGCCACATCCACATGTCCCTATCAGCAGGGAATGAAGTGTTTCTTTTGAACGCTATGGCAAGACTTTGGAATAGTGTAGGTGAAGGGAGCAACATCATACCACATAAAGATAGATCAGCCCTTAACAACAGGCCTTGACTATAAAGATAAATCAAATAAAAACGTTAAGAGTAGACCTTGAAATTGATATATCAAAGTTCAAGAGCAAATATTGATACAAGGGTAGATCAAACCTTGAGCAAGGATGGAGTTTATGCTTTTAGCCATTAGGTGTTTAGGGTTTTTTAAGTTTCTCATTAAAAACATTTTTTTTGGAAGTTGTAGGATTTGTTTGAAAATTTCAAGAATTGTTTGATTTTTCACAGGATTCGTTTCCTTCTGCAGGGGATCGATTTCCATGACAGATCCTAGGCAGATCCGATCTGGATACGTATCGGATCCACAAATCTGCGGATCCTACACATTGGGGCGGTGGATTTGGTAACACAACCATTTTTGCAGTATGAGTACGTCTTCTATGAGTCAATCCCTTCTAGTTCCTTCTGATCGAAGCCCTTTGCAATTAGCCTTGGTTTGTGCTTGTCAAGTGTTCCATCAACCTTATACGTGACCTTATAGCTTCATTTACAACCAATGGGTTTCTTTCTTTGGATGCAGCTCTTTGGGAGCTTCTTTCTCCTAGAGGTAGATATGTAGGAGCCTATTACCATCCAAAGTTGCACTTATGTTATAAATCCTGAATAACGAGTGCAAACCTAAAGTTAACTCAAGAGGGCTATTACTGTTACCACAATAACACCTCTTCTCATTGTAGGTTGGTTCTATTCCGTCACAAAGGGGGTATTCCTAGGGTTAGGATTACTAAAGCTATGTGATCGAGACTCAAACTTAGATGGAGAATTAGCTTTAGTAAAAACATAGATTTGAAATGATTTATTGATTTTATGTTTACTATGGTTTAAAGAGGATGAGTGGTGCAAAAAATACATCTAGGCATATGGAGTCTAAGGGAAACTAAGAGGGGTAAAAATAGATGAATGGTGACTGTAAAAGGTGCTGATTTAACATGCAAACTTTTACCAATGAATGCAGAATCAAATTGCTAGAAACAATAGAATGTAGGTCCTTATAAAGATGCCCTACTTATGCACATACAATGACAACTAAAGGTGATTCTACTTCAAGCTGAAAACTAATTTTATACCTTTCAATGAAACGACATCACAATATCCATTCAACTAAGAAGTAAAAACAACTAGAGTATTGAATAGAAACACCTCATGCAATGCTCTTCTTCAATGACAAATCTACCTAGAATGAAGCACTTGTTGCAAGCAGAATTTGAAGTAATTTACAGCAATATTAGATTAGCGATATGAGATCAATGGGGTGCCACATATGTATAGAAACCCTTAAAATAAAATAGTCTACTCGGGCATGGGAGAGCATCTCCATAGATTTTGTGGATGGTTTGCTAAAGGATGTGGTTAACTATTCATGGTACTTGACAAATTTAGTAAGATGGGCATCTCATGCCTTAAAAAAGATCATCAAGGGACACGATGCACCAGTCCTATTCTTTGGGAGGGTTTGCGCACATCATTGGGATTGCCCCAAGGAGCATCATTTCAGATAGAGATATTATAATTTGGGTTCCTATTGAACTACACTTAGGGGGAAGATGGACACTAAGCTAAAGAGATGATTTACAACTTTCCATCCACAAATGGATTGGATGAGTGGAGGTGGTAATCATGACGTTGGTTTCGTTTTTGTGTGGTTACAGTAAGACACATCCAAGAACCTTCAACTTTCCATCCACAAACAGATTCAGAAGATAGAGGTGGTGATCATGACTTTGGTTTAGTTTTTGAGTGGTTACAATAGAAGCATCCAAGAACCTAGGAAGAGAGTTTGAGATACGGTCAACACTATGATTACAAAGAAATCCATACTTCTACTTGCTAGTCCTCTTTTGAAACTTGTTTTGGATATTTGCCATTGTCATCTCTAGATGTGATATATGGACAATACAAAGGACAGAAGGAAGACACCACATGAGAAGCATTCAAATTTGAAAGATTGATCATCAAGATCAAGCATATCCATTTGCAAGTAGAATTGACAAAATAAATCTAATGAGAAGACATTCATGGTAGGATGTTGAGTTTGGGTGCACCTAAATAAAGAAAGGTCGCACAAACATTGTAAGAATATG
Source organism: Pseudotsuga menziesii (assembly GCA_001517045.1). NCBI lineage: Eukaryota > Viridiplantae > Streptophyta > Pinopsida > Pinales > Pinaceae > Pseudotsuga > Pseudotsuga menziesii. Next base: position 810,158 of record LPNX010492379.1, read on the forward strand.
AGGGCCTTATGATATGGTCCTTTTGAAGTGGTGGAACATGTACACCTCTATCTACCTTCATACATGTGCATTTATTTAGTAATGAATGTGGAGAATTTGAAATTCTATAAACCATCCATGCTCGACGAGGAAAATGTAAGGTAAGTCTTACATACCATAGAGGACTTAGCACTAGAATCTCAAGGAGAGTTAGTAGAAGATATGGTTTGTAGTAGTTTAGAACCAATGGATGTAATGAAAAAATAACTCTAGTAGGTTGGAATCTGGATTAAAAGGACAACTTCTAGGCTATAGCCATGGTCAAATGGCACTCAAGAGAGAAAGTTTAGGAAAAATGCCCTTGTCTCCTTTAGTAAAAGCTTTATTTGAGCAAAAGCCTCCCATAATGGGAAGGTATAATTCAAAATGGATCACTATATAGTTGTGCTTTGTTTTGGTGGAAAATCAAAGCTTGGCATTGTCAAGCTCATTTGATGGGCATATCTCATTTGGTGATTTGGTAACTCGAAAAATTTTGGAGCTTGTTTTGGGAATTAAACAACCATTTTTGGGGTCAAAACTTTGTGAACGTAGTTTTAGTTTCAATAATGCAAAGAGCACCTTAGAGCATTTCAATCGAAGTTTTTATGAGGAAGTTATGCTTCTTACAGTTGACCTATACTTTGACCAACACAGTGTCAAGTGGATGCCACATCAGCTCTCATTGTTGACACATGCGGAGTTAGTCTGTGTGGACTTTCAAGAAGGTTCTAGAAGGGTCCAAAACCTTAATGGGAGTTGAGGCATGCAAAATTCCTAATTCTAACTCTAATTCTAGATGACTATTTAGACATGTTAAAAATTGAGCCACAAACAAAGGAAGGGTCTTCGTTCTTATTGCAATGAACTACTTTTTCATTGTTGAGTAGAAACAATGAGTGGTATTTTTTGAGTAGAATAAAGGAAGAAGAAGACCCTATAGTAGCCATCCATAGGGCATGATGTTTATTGCAATTCCATAGTGAGTATTTCTTTGTATCTTGCATTATATATTTGAGAAGAAAAGGGCAAGGCACAATGCTCATCTTCTTGTTAGGTTTTCCCACGTCGGGTTTCCCAAGCTACATCTTGTGTTCTTTTATCACCAAACTTGTAGTTGCCTCTATGAGGTGGATCCAGGATGGATGGTAGAGGAAAGGGCAACTAAAGAGGTGGAACCAAGATAGCCTCGGCTCCCAAATGGATGGTTGTCAAGCTAATCGAGGCAATCTTCACTTGATGCTATCTTAGCTCAAGACAACAATGGGGGAGACCCAGATCTACTCTCGATAGGAGAGATCAGACCTAAACACCAGATCAAATCAAATGGAGTTGAAGTACGTAAGGTGTAAGCTGGAGTAAACCCTAGATCTATGGATAAAGTCACAAGGTGAGTTATGGTTTGGATTAGGAGGTTTATGTAACTTGAAATGTGATCCAAGGTTGAAATGCAAGTGACTTATAATCCTATTACTAGATCTAGAATCAGGGTACTAGCAAAAGATGAAGATATCCACTGCCTTGAGAAACATGACCAATGCAGGGAGGGTAAGAACAAGATTGGGGTTATCTAGTACCACGGGATAGACTCGAAAGAAGGTATAACAGTATCAAAGTACCCGAGGCACAAGGAGAAGATCAAATCGCAAGAGAAGGGGGCAACCTGACGGGTAGCACTAGGGTTTAGGGAACAGTGCCTTGGGATTTGGGCCAAATGGAGTCACTTTAGCAAAAGGTTTTTGAAGACCCACTTAGGGTTTGACCCGATCTACAAAACCCAGAAATGGTTTTCCTTGAGATCAAGCAGTTTGATCTATAATATTTTTTATTTTTATTTTTAATATTCAGGGTTTAGAGAATAGTGCCTTGGGATTTGGGCCAAATAGAGTCACTTTAGCAAAACGTTTTTGAAGACTCACGTAGGGTTTGACCCGATCTACAAAACCTAGAAATGGTTTGCCTCGAATCAAGTAGTTTGATCTATAATATTTTTGATTTTTTAATATTTAGGGTTTTAACATGAAAATGAAGATGTCAATGGATTGAGATCTAGAAAAGAAAAACTAACTTGTAGATCTTACCTAGAAAACCTTGTAGATGTCTTGATGATGATGATCTATGCCGTCTCGATCAATTTGAGAAGATTTGATGCAAGCCTCCATGTAAAACTATTTGCCCAAGGAAGCCAATGCGACCTCTCTCCTGCACAACACACGTCAACCATATTAGATTTGATGCATCAAGAGAAAAGAACAAATGCTACAGAAGAATAGCAGGATGAAATCATAGATCGCATTGATACTAATGAAAACCCCCTGATACAAGCGCGTCCAAGCCAAGCGAGTTGAGGAACCCCCTACAAAAACACCCAAGTTGAAGTTGCCCTCTTGTAGACAAGACAATGTTTCCCAAAATAATATAGATTTCACAAAAAATACCCAAATGCTAGGAAGCAATAGATTTTCCAATCACCATTGAAGAACACCAGATGCAAAGGAGATCCAAAAATTTCCATAAGAATAGTTTTTCTATTAGTCAGATCTAAGAGCCAAAGACCCCTCACAAATGAGAAGCTCTCTCCTTTAAATATGAATGAGAGAACCAAAATCATAAGCATTTTTCAAATGAGTGGCTAAGATTAAAAGATACAAATGTTCTAATCAACGGTTGAGATGAGCTCAACATAGAATACATGGATCAATACAATAATATAATGTAAAAGTGGACCAAATCACCCTAGGAGAGGGGATCCCACTCAACAAAAAATAAATGAAGCACATGGTGGGTCCAGGGAGTGTTAACTAACTCCCCTAGGGTGTCACCATGGCACAATAAAAATAATATAATTTTTTAACTGCAAAATTGTGCCTTGAGGAAATCGTGAGCCTCCAAAAGCTCCAGAAAATAATAAAATATGCCCGAAAAATAGATGTGGGCCCATCCAGGTGCTGCAACTGCTGGAGAAGGAGTGGAAGACATCACACTCATCATCAAGACTCATCCCTTGCCATTTCCTTGCCTCAGTAGCCCAAATCAAATTCTTTAGTAACCATTTTAATTATTTTTTATCTACCTCGAGAAATGTGATATGCCAAAAACAACCTCCTAGGGAGCCTGTGTTATCCAACAGATCCCACCAAGCTCTCTGGGAGGGGGGTAATATGGTACAAATAAGTGGTTGGACCCCCCATGCCCCATACAACGCCCTAAGAGATCCAACAAAATCATCTCCCTGCTTAGACATGTGATCCAGTAAAGCAAAACTGCACCAGAAAGGTACACTGAGCCAAATCATCTCTGCAAATCCCTAAAATTGAAAACAAGCTGTCTCACTGAACGCAGAGAGTCCAAATCTATCTAAGGTGTATAGTCATACCCCTTCTAGGTCTCTGCATGATCATCTACAATATCCAATATACCCAGATAGACAAAATAATAATCTGTAAATGACCATATAACCAATACTATATCCCAGGCTAACATCCATCTGCCGCAAGTGTTCATAAGTCAATACATGCTCTACAAATCATTCAAATAACATTTATAACAAGTAGCAATCATTTCACTAGCTATCTATCAACCAAATATATAGGGTTTTATTTATTTATTACGACTCAGACCAGACTTTCAAGACTACACTCACTTCATAGTTGTATTCAATTTGCTAGTGAAGGGTGAAGGCTAAAATTTACAAGGCTAGGTCAAAGGATGACTACCAACTTGACACTATGACACGTCGGATATGGAAATGGAATATTCACTCTAGGATATGGCAGACAAGCAATAACATAGGGGATGGCAGTGTCTCACAAATGGGTGAGTTACTTTCGAGGTGCTTATTCACCTTGACAAATGCTCACAATCCAACTCAATACAAGTAAGGCCAGCAATCCTTAGATATAACTTTAGGAACCATTGCTTTTTTGGCCTTGTATTTTCCATAGCCTTGGTGCATGTTTTTATTATTTTAGGTTTTATGCATTCATGTATGTTGAAAAACACTACTTTTCATGAATGTTTTAAGATATTCTTTTCATTGTACTTCAAAGCCAATTTTATTAGGCTAGCCTTGTATTCACGTATGTTGAAAAACACTACTTTTTGTTAATTTTTCATATGCTTTACTAAGACATCAGTATATCATTTCATTTTTCATAATAAAAGCATATAAAGCAGGATCACTGAAAGAAACAGTATCACAAGAACAACACATATTTATCCTGGGAAAACCCTAAAGGGAAAAACCCAGCAAAAGCTTCCTCAATATAGATGCCCCAAAAGGGAAAAAGGTAAAACCAACAAGGAGATCAAAAACCTGATTCTCCTCCTTCTCCAGCAACTCCTCTCCTCCATAAGAGCGCTATTCCAAGTGAGTGTGTGTGTCACAAATGAGGAGCACTACACCTCTATTTATATTCATTCGTTTACTTAAAGTTTACTCAATCAACATGTCGGCTTAAGTTAACTCATGTAGGCTCGAGTTACACATGTAGGCTCAAGTAACCACACTGGGGTGCTAATGACCCATCTTTACAATTAGAGGGGACTACCTCATGACTCTTATTAGTTCTTCCGATTAGGAGCATCGGGGTACAATGTAATACAAGTGGTTCTCCCGGTTGGACCATCGGGGACCACAAAAGATACATAAAGAATATTCTTCGAAGTTACAATATTTCAACACTTTTCATGAATGGGCTTTTATAAGATATTCATTTCATTTCCAAATACATTGCATAGATGGCAGTGCTACTTGTTTCAGGTTAGCCAACACAACCTAGGCAACTCAGAGCCGAGACACAAATAACAGGGAGGCTTGTCTGACAAAGGCTCTAGTGGGAAAAGGTCCTCCATGCCACAAGTCAAGTAGTAGGTCGGGTTAGAAACATAACAGGAAGGTAATGGATGGGTGGAGATAGTGAATGATGAAACCAACACTAGCAAGCCAAAGCATGGTGGGAAAGACTACCTCTATTCTCCCTAAGGAGGGTGAAACCAATGAGTATAGATCAAGAACTTCCAGGTCTGAGTAGGGACATCAATACATAATATAAATACATCCAAGTCCACATATTTATATGACTGCCTGATCATCACACTAAATGCTAATACATGTCACAAGAATTAGTATAAGAGCAATGGCAACCATAACACAAGATAACATAAGCTGAGTCATAAACATGCAAATAATCCATCTGAATCAACATTTGTTCAATGAGAAAACGTTGATGCAAATCTGGGCACTACTAACTGCTCTGCAAATAGCTAAATCACTATATCAGTCCTCGAATCTGAGTGTCCTGAGACTCAGTCATGGCATGGGAGAGTACTATAGTCCATCAATCATAAATTGATCCATCATAAATGCTCATCTCAGCATCTCATATGTAGGGGCGCTGGCTGAAAAATGTAGTGGAATCTGAAAAATAGAATATGGTAGCCTGGCTACTATATATGTGATAACATGTTCATTGTGTGGTGGTGTGCTTATCTTGTTACTGAAGCTTTTCTTTTATATCCTTATTTGATTTCAATTTTTTGATTGATGCTTGTAATATTACATTTAATGATAAACAAACACTAGATAGTAGAGTATAACCTCACCGTATTTTGTAGCAGCATTTCATATCTGTTTTGACAAGCTATCCAATGGGATATCCATGATAGTATACATATCACATAACTATGTAGTAAAGCTACGTGAAAAGTTTTTCAATGATAACAAATATATTATAAATTAATTTGTGATGTCATTATGGATGGAAGATAATTGATATCAGGGTTTTCAGATTCGACTCTTTTTGGTCTTCTTAGTTTTTCTCTCTATCTCTCTGTATGGTTATATGCGTGTTTCTTATGTCTTCTTGAATGATCTTATTGGTATGAATCCATATCTAGTTGAACGGAGCATTTCTTTTCATTGTCAATACTTGTGCGCAAAGATCTCACTCCTTCCATGAATTGTATGGTGTGTTCAAGGCTGGAAAAATGTCTATTTATAGATGCAAGCAGGAAAAAGGAGTTTAGTGGCAGTGTCAGGATTGAATCTGCTTTTGGTTTTGTAGGGGCCAAGTGAAAAACCCAAATGATGCTTCTTTTGCAACAAAAGGATCATAGTAATTATCTTCATGTGTTATTTACAATACTTTTTATTGTGTTTGCTATTACATTGAGAAATGTAGTTGCTTCTTTGAATTTCAGGGTAATATGTAGCGAAGCTGGTATTTTCCATTCCCAAACCATCACATAGAGCCTACAATGCAACATTAGAGTGTTTAATGCTTAGAAATATGTTGCAATTGCTTTACTTAACAAGCTGGCTTTCCTTGAAGAAGACTATCATCAAAATCATCTTGACAAATCATAGCCAGTAGTGGAAGTGTTTTTTCATATAGTCCTCTAGAGAAATCCAATGTTCCCCCAAGTTTCCGGGACATGGGAGCAAGGAAACACACATTGGGGACGTGTGGAGACGACCCCCAAAATTTGAGGAAATTCATGGGGGACGGGGGTACGTCTTTAAAATTATAAAAATAAAATAAAATACCAAAAATAATAATTCATTTGATGTATTTTCATGATTGTGCAATGTAAATACTAAATACATTGGTTTATTTTCTAAGTAATACCAAGTAGGTATTGTAAAAAGTGAAAATAATGGAACAACATAAAAATCAAAAAAATTCTTGAGGGCATGGGGGGTAATGTTTTGCCAAGAGTACACACATCCCTGGGACGTGGTGAGAGTGGGGGAGGCATCCCTGTGAACACTGGAGAAATCCATGGTGGAAAATTGGATAGCTTGCTTAGTTGCAAATTGGAAACTGTTCTTATTCTAATTTTTCCAAAGTTGATTTTTTATTTAAAAAATTTGGAATCTGATTTCAAGTATGTCCATATGAGGAATATTGTCCCTGGTCAAATAGTTATTCTATACAATATTGGAGAAAGGGGTTAACTTTTGAACCCCCTTCAGCTTAATCACTCTGTCGCATGTTTGCTCTCCACATCACCTTGCTAAGAGAATTGAAAGGTTATAAGTTAGAACTTTGAACATAAATTGATGAATATTTAAAAAAAATAATATTTATATTTTGGTAAAATTTTATAGTAAGAGAGAAAAGGCACGCTTCTCCATTTATTATCTTCTGTACCATTGTAACTTGTCGATTTGTTTCCATTCCAGGAATTAGTTTTCATTCTTGGGGAAGAAAGAAATAAGGGTTTTTAGTAATGATTTTTGTGATAATGGCATATGTTTAATTTTATTTTTAACAGGAAAATGTATCTACAAGGAAGGTGTGAATACAAATTATAACGTTTTTGAGTGAGAGTGCATGTTATTGTAGGGACTTAGTCACTTGATCAATATTCTCCCTTTATGTTGGATGGGAGTTTGTTACCTCCTAGATCATTCATGACTTATTTGAGACCAAAGGATATTAAGGAAAGCGAGTTGTAAATATTTCTTTTGTATGGTTTTCTTCCAGGTTAGTGAAACTTGAGACGGTTTCTCTTTTAGGTCATGTCTCTCTCCACTGCTGAATTGTTGTAGTGTATGTACTATGAACTTGATCAATATCTTTCTTTTTGCATTAGGAATTTTGTACTGATTTCCATCTAGATTTGGCATATATTTGACATAACTATCTTATAAGCCTGGACCTCACTATGCCTAGGATTGGCATTGATTTGATATATGCAACAAAACTTTGTCAACTTTTAAAACCCATTGGATTCCAATAGTTCTACTTTGGAGTTATTGATTGGTAGAATAATAATTATGTTGCAAGGTCCTCAAAGGACGACGATCATAAATACCTTTTACATATGCAGAAGTATCCCGTGTCCATTGTGACTTTGATGAAGGATTTACCATAGGAAAAGACAATAGATTTGTGTGAAACTTCAATGTATGTGATTTGTGTGAATATGGAATTCCATTATGAGCTTGTACATTTTAAATTCAACACTACTTTTTTTCTTGTCAGGTGGATGTCAGGCTGCACTGCAAGGACTAAACCTCCTTTCACTTAGAATCAAGGTCTGAGGGATACCTATTCTACCAAAATCACTTAGATATGACCTTGTTCGTTTTTAAATTCTTACCCTTTGGATGTGGCATACCTCAACAGAAATAGAACCTTGTTAGATGACTTGGCCAGTGAACTAGTGTGATGTTGGCACTTCCATTTTATATTCAGGTCCATATTTGGCCGATGTTCTAACAGTAATTCTTTGCAATGATTTGCCCATATGTTCATTTTTAGTCTCAGCACCAACAACTTGGGTCTTCAATGTTTTTTTATTAAATTTATTATTTCAAGATGTGAAAAGAGTCATGATTATGCTTAAGGGATTGAGCATTGTGTGATGTCTGTTTACAATTAGAATC
>LPNX010492379.1:818876-838269 GCA_001517045.1 Pseudotsuga menziesii
TCTTCAAAATTGACTGAAGTCTACAAACTAAATTTGTAAGGCTCTAGTTTTATAATCTTCTACTTTCTAAACTAGGCTTCAATTTTGATGGATTAATATCAATTTCCTTTTTGATAGATGACAGTTTGGATCCCTCTTCACATTTTCTTCCAAATGTATAAATATTTCTTCTAATTCCCCTTGGGAGTTTTATCATCCTTGTATGATTTTATAAATAAATTTTTCACTGGAGTTCTCAAGTCCTCAATATTAGTTCCATATTTTATGTTCTCTTTTTCTTTGAGACTTTGGCTTCCTTACAGTTCTTAGCGTTCACTATAATGTCAAATAATGCTGTGCCGAAGCCACTTTGAAAGCTTCTTCCTTTGATTTGCATTAGGCGGATATGGTATACACCTCTTCTGTGGACAATTAAATTCAACTTTTGATGCTCATGTGTACAATTTTCTAGAGTTCGCACATTCCAATTTTGTAAGTCCTCTTTGACACTACTTGTAGTAGCCCTTGTAACAAAGTGCTCTAAGCACATGTTTTTTCTTAAGTTGATATTATAATCATGATTTTGAACATGCTTACAACTATAAGACTCGTATATGATTTATCTTTGTACCCTAGGGCTTATTCTGTGATTTTTAACCAACTAAAGAGCAAATTCTTGCTGTCACCTACTACCTAACCTAATTATAGTATACTACAAAGTAGGTTAACCACCCACATACATGCTAACCCTCTATGTTTTCTGAGTTTCATGTATGGGGTTCTGCACCAACACCTGATTTAGCTAGGTTGTATGGGCATGGACAATTTTTACAGGATTGGTCGAAATTCACACCCATATTGCTTTTTATGTTTGAACTTATGTTTTCCACATTTTAGAAGTGTACTCGAATCATGGTTTTATGGTTTGGGTGCTCTAATAACAGGATGTAGGTTGAAACACACCCACCTGCATAAAAATAGGTCAATATGCTTTTCTGGTAGGTGTAAATGCGCTTAGCAGAAATAATATATAAAAGAGTAGAACTTCAAAAATCCATAAGTGAAGGTAGCATGGGGGTGTGAGTGGAATCTTGGTGTGATGCCACTTAAAAGCTTAGTTTGAGTATGTCCAAGTCTGGTTGCTCTTTTTTCACAATATCTTAAGATGTTTGAACCTAACCTCAGAAAATATTTGAGTCATAATTCTAGAAAATGTCTTTAATTTACCAACTGGATTTACAGAATTTGACTCAAAAATCTCATAACAGAAAACTTTCATGGCATCGTACAAAAAGGATAAATTCAACTCCTCAAGCACTGGTGCGGCACTGCCAACTATGAATGTGTACTTAGCAATATTATCATATTTGCATTGGTCACTGTTATTTTAATTAATCCTCCTTTGTCCAATATAGTCTATTTGCCTAACATAGGGGGTAATTATTATTGGACTAGAGTGTAGGGGGCACACATAGAGGTTATCTGCCACTTATTGCATGTGCATGCATGAGTTTATGTGCCTTTGAGACCAATCCCTACATTATAGGAGCCCACTCTGAGTGCCACCAACAAGCTCCATCAGTTGGTTGTGTTAGGTAAGCAGTTATGCTGAGTCAACCTCCAGTTACGATCAGTTAGATCGCTTTCAGTTAGCCTAGCGCCATTTTTGCATGCATGCAGGGAGAGTGGCATATTTTTCCCACCTACCTCATCAGTTAACTGATTGTAGACTGATTTAGACATCTGGAGTTAGACTAGTGAGCTGTAACAGTTATTTAGACACCTAGTTAGCTATTCAGTCAGCTTGAGCTGGTAGATTCGAATCCTATCCACATGATTCGAATTCTATTTATTGTATAATCATTGTATTATTGATTAATGAATGAAGGTTAATGTTGTGATTATTTGAGCAATTCTTGTCCGATTTATTTGAGATTTGTGGCATGAATTTCTTGTTCAGTGTACATTCTCTTTGATTATACCACTGCATAATTCCCTTCCTACAGCTTTCATATTTGCGTGTAGATCAATGGTTCACAAATTTAACACACTGAAGTGGTGGATACCACAAACTGAAAACTGGTTGGTACCAGGAAAAAACCTGACGACCAAAAATACCTAAAATATTTGATTTTCTTTAAAAATTTATTTATGTACATTCATGTGAATCCAAACCATTAGACATAAGAATGCTAAGTTTACTCATGTATACAAATCTATATAGCAACTTGCAAGTAAGGGTGCTTATAACCAAAATAGCATCAAGTGCAATACATATCTGAACCAAAATACATAAACAAAGAGGCTCTAAATGGTCTCTAGAGTGCACAAAACATCACGCTCTAACAAATAATTACATATCATGAAAAGCATCACCTATATTGGGATCCTCCTCATCAGTATAATTCTCTGCCCCCTCCTCTGGGGTCTAGCCCTTACCTTTACCTCGATCCTCCAGGGACATCAGTCAACACCTTCCAATTCTGATGAAACTCCATAATCCAAGCTTTAAAAATGAAACTCCTTAATAAAAATGTTCTGTAGCTTCACTGTTCAGCAGGATACAAACATGGCTGTCCAGATGCCAAAGTTTCAGAAATATTACAAAATTTCAAAGACTTCATAGCAGAGACTGTTTCATTTTTTTCAGTGGAGTAACATAGAAATCTACTTGTATAAATCCTATTAACTGACCTAGAATCAAAATTGTTTTGCAAATCATAATAAAACCTGAAATGTAGACAAAGGCATGGCTACTGTTGGCCTTATTCTGATACTCCTGAAGGGGATTTCCCTCTAGCTCCACAGGTCTATCACCACTTCTCGTAGCTCCTGCTGAACGAAATCCTCTTCTTTAGCTTCCTTAGGAACCCAATCAGTTGACATCCTTTTCTGAGATGCCCCAGAATGAGTAGTCCTTGCCAATCCTGTTCGCTGTTACCATATGACGCAACATGTTGCATTCCTCCTCAAGTTTCTCAATTTTCCTCCTTTGTCTAACAACACTTTCTAGAATTTCTGTCCGTCCTAGATCTAGGTTTCTTCCTGTGCATGTGAATGACTTGTAATGCTAGAAGTTGCAGAGTGATGATGAGACATCAAGCTTTCATGTCACCTCAGAACGTGCCAGATTCTCAACAACTCATAGAGGGCACATCGTCCTGGATGGCTACGATTGTCCATGTCCCAATGAAACCCAAGAAGGTAAAAGAACAAAACAAACAGAACCACTTCCAGGATGCTACAGGGACCCAAATTCCAATCTAATCCTTGAATTATGTTACAACCGAAATGGTCAACAGATATCAGTCCCAAAATTTTCTCTTATGAATACAGAGACAAGGGCTTTCCAAGCTGCATTATCAAGCTTGTACCGCTGACTGGGATGGGCACCAGTTTATTCTCACCTTTGTCCTGCATAAGAATATATGGCAACATATTAATTTTCTCTGCCTTCATAGAGTAAGTGTGTGAGTGTACTATGAAGGTTGGGATATTTAAGGCCCGTCCTTTCCATATTAAGTCATCCCACCACTTTGCGTTGCATGAATCCTTTATGATTGAATCTCCACTTGGAATATCAAAATTTGATATAACCATTGATTAATAAATTATGGGATTGGAATGGTGAACATTTGATCTTTTGTTTTCGAGTTGTCCTATCTCCATGTGGGAGGCAGAGTTGGGCAAATTATCTGCTTGATGATGTAGAGCCTGCAACACATGATAATATTCAACAGATGTGAATCTCCTTAGCTCTTGATGTGTTCTGGATATTATCCTTGCCAAAAATCATCTGGGGTAGTTGTGTTTCTCATATGTTTTATTACGAGGGATGAATCTCCAATGATTATCAGATCTCTAAATCAGTTTGAATCAAGGATCTTAAGCCATTGGAAGAGCGCCATAGTCTCTGCTTGGTTGTTTGATGCTTCCTGAAAACACCATTCAAAATTTGTTTCCATTCCTCCCTTGGGATCAAAGATAAGCTCCCCCTGTTCCCCCACACCTGGCAACCCTAGAGTGAAGGGTACATTTTTACTAAGGTCATGACAGAGGACTCAGGAGTTCAACAATCAGCACTGGCAACATCCCACATACATAGAGGACTTTCTTCTCTTGATTAAATATCATTCCCATACCCTCATACAGGATAGAATCCAGTGGAAATGCCACAATTATGCCAATCCTGAAATCTTGCAAACTGTTAAGTCTGCTGGATTCTGAATGGGATCTGAAATTCTACTTTCTCCATATACACATGAAGTCTGCTGAGGTTAAAACTACCTCAAATGCTCAAACATTTTGAAACAGTCAATATGGTAATGTTAAAAATTTAAGCAAGGATAGAAAAGAAAAGATAAAGGATAATAAAGGAGACTGAACTTGTACTTCAATAATTTAGTATTACTAGTAATTACCAGGGTGACAAATTCAGGGTCTAGAATTCATTTTAGGGTTTTATTTTTTCTATTATTTGAATGTCGGCGGTTAATTTTGTGGTCCCATGTACCGGCATATGGATCCATATGGAACTGGTCAGATCTGTATGGAACTGGCTGGTTCAAACATTTAAGGCTGGTTCAGTATGAAATCAATCATTTTCAGTTTAGACCCTTGGCTTGAACTGGAAATTTTTGTAAACCAGTTGATCTGGCCAGTTTTGGCAAAACTGGTATGGTTCTGATAGCACTGGTACTTATCCAATTATAAACATATATGCCAATGAGATTCATTATCTACTTCCAGGCTATGTTTCACATAGGGTAGAAGGGTTAAAAATATGTTCATCACATTCATTACATCAACTGGTTTTTGGATCATAGGACTTAAATAATTGAAAGTTTTAGGGATTGATCGCTTCCTTTATAATGTTTGCATATAGTCTGAAAACACCAGCCATTCACTTTGCAAATTGACATGGATGCAAGCTCTTATTACAGTGCCATTCACACATTTCCCTGTTTTCTGGAATATTGAAAGGAAACAAATCTGTGAGGAAACACATAAGATAATTATTGAAAATACAGTCATCCCAACATTCTTTTGTATGTTTAGGCCGTAGTTGCTGTGCCACAGTTGTTAGAAATTTATATATTTGCAATGTTTACCTGTTTTTGAAAACTTGAAAGCCAACAGGATACATGATCCATCAAAGCTGGGAAGAGTTTTAATTGAGCTGTTTTAAATTTAAAATCTTGGATGATGGATTGCATCCAGAACATGCTTTAGATTGGTAAGGAACTTCACCTAGCACTGTAGTCATAAAAAATGACAATAAATTCTTCTTGACATGTTTTTGCCAATTGACAATATAGATGGACAGTTTACAAGTCGATGATGCAGTTGATTAAGAGTGGAAGAATGTCAAGTGTTAGTCAATACATTAATTCTGTGTTTATTTTAGTCTATTTTAGTTGCGTTGAATTGGGGTCCATTAAGGTCATCTATAATCTATCATGGAATGTATTCTTGGTACATTGTAGCTTCCTGGATTGTAATTCGTAGGGTTTGTGTGAGATCTCAATTGAAAAATTTCATTGGTAATGGAATTCTTTGTACTTGAACTTAGATTATGATGTTGATGCATCGATATTCAGATTTCTTTTGCAATTCTGTGTCAATGTCTCATATTTCCTAGTTTCTGACAATATCTTACATACTGCAATTTATACCAATTTTTCATTTATGCTCAATGAATTTTGATGCAGAGTTGCTCACAATGAAAATTTTTACTCGTAAGAGAACAAAACGTGAGGACCTTAAGCGAAGTCGTAGTCAAGGAAAACAGAAAGAGAAAGCTCTTTCCAATGTGAGGCTAAAGTATTCTGTGAATTTTATGTTTGTGTGGTATTTATGTTTGAATTGTTAAGAATTCTAGCCTGTGAAATTACATCTGTTTTAGTTTGATGTAGCTAATCAATTTTCTTTGTACATTACCAGGAAACTTATGTGGTGCATGTGTTTGTGTGTGTGTGTGTGAGAGAGAGAGAGAGAGAGAGAGTGCTATGTTGATAATTGCTGTATGTGATTGTGGTATGGGATCTGTGGTTTATTGTATGAATTGCTAATCTTTACAATGCGACAAAGCTGATAAACCTTTCTTTTCAATTTGCTAGCAACAGGATGTTACAACAGATGGTTCTGAGAAGAAGATGCGCCAGTTAAGAGTCATGCGCCATCTTGGTCTTGCTGCCCCACCTGATTCCCCTTTTAATGCCAACTCTCCTGTTAAAATTGCTGCATCAAAACATTGCAAGTTTTTGATGTAATGCCATGATACATCTTCGCTATTTTTTGAGTCGTCATCTAGATCATCTCCTACAAAGGTTAAAGAATCTAGTCCTTAAAAAACTGAAGGAAATTGTCAGTGCATCCTACCAAATCTCAAGATATCAAACTATGCCCTCTGGTTCGTGTTAAATTCATTTTTGCCTGGTCTGCAGGATAGTGCAATTGATTGGCAGTGTTAAATGTCTGTGAATAGTCAAAAACCTTGGATACATTTTCCTATTTATCTTATTTATGCTCTGAGATATTATTTAGCTTGAAAGATGCCCACAGAACATTTTTTATTTTGCAAGTCTAATATTGCAGCTGTGCTTATTTACTTTAGCCTACTTCATTTGGGTAGAAATACAACTTACGAGGCTAATAAACTTGAGGCTTAAGGCAAAGCTGACTGTCTAAGCTTTGTATAGCAGTGAAGTTGAGTGTACATCTCTATATTTTTTTCCAATTTAAGGATCTATGGCTCGAGATTGGAATTGGGGAAGAAAAACATATTTCTAAAGCTCACGGTCCAACTTAAGAGATATAAATTAATACATTTTTTTAAGATGGTTAGTTGATTGGTTGTTAAGCCATGAATCCTCTCTGATACAATTCCATGTTTTGCTTTAACAGTCACGGTGTTTTGTGAAAAGGTAAGTATCTTTTTGAGTACTGACTTCAAAGATAAGTTTTATTTTTTTTAGATGGTTAGTTGATTGGTTGTTAAGCCATGAATCCTCTTTGATACAATTCTATGTTTTGCTTTAACAGTCACGGTGTTTTGTGAAAAGGTGAGTATCTTTTTGAGTACTGACTTCAAAGATAAGTTTTTTTTAATATTTATTAAATTTAATGCCAATGATTGAGTGCTTAGTTTTGCTATTTATAACGCTGAGGAATACTCCTAGATAATAATTATTTTGACTGTAAAGCGAGATCACGTAAATGATCAATTGCTGGATCAAATTATTATGGTTGGAAAAGGAAGTTCACACCCACCCATTTACTGGGGTTTTCGGTAGCTTGGACACGCATGGTTTTTATATTATTGCTGTAACAGTTTTGTGAGGTTTATTTTCAAGTAGTGTATTTAAGTCTTTACTTGAATGTTTTTGTTATTTTAATGGTCATTATCTTTCTCTCGATCTTGTATCATTGGGGCTTTTTACTGATGTAATACAGTTCCTGCTGCCTCCCATGGTGATTAACAGACGAAAGTAACTAGTTATCTAAACATTCTTTCTAAAAAGTAAAGATTTTTGGAAACACAAATGGCCATCGGACATCCTCTATACATGGCATTGCATTAGAAGGAAGAAAATAGTTTAGCTGCCATTCGCCCATCCAAACAAGATTTGAGAAAATACATTCTCTGTGCGACGGGAATTTTACTGGTGCGTGAAAATGATTTCTCATCACATGGAACCAAGTCAACCATGAGTATAGAGTTCAATCACAAAATTAGTTTTTTTTAATTGCAAGGTCAATATTAGATAAAATTAACTACCTTCTGTGAAGTGCGAGCTAATTGGTTTGGTACCCAATTTTGGCTTTTTGGCTTTAAACACACTTATGACTATGTCCTTGCTTGGGAAGTTTTGGGTCTACGCACTCCTACTGAGAGGGTCAAGGGGATTAACCTTTTTGTTAGAACTATCAACAAATTCATGGTTTCTTGACCAACCTTGACAACGAACTTCTTTACTAACAATTAGAATAAAATAAGGTTTTTTTGGGGGAGAGGATTTGTCACCCAATTAAACAGGGACGACCGGGAAATAATTTTCTAGGGATCTCCTTGGTTTCACAGATCGCTTCGTCTCTATTTTAATTGTTTTTGTTTCTGTTAACTTTGAAGAATAACGACCAGGAAATAATTTTCATGGATCTGCTTGGTTTCACAGATCATTTTGTTTTTGTTAACTGTGGAGATAGTTTACCGATCATTTTGTTTCTGTTAAAAACTTTGGAGAAAGTTAACCGATTATTTCGTCTCCTTAAATTGTTATTGTTTCAGTGAACTTTGGCGAAACCCTCAAATACTCAACCCACATGTGGGTTGGGTGCACAGTCTCTTTTCACATATAGAAAGAAGAAATTTTGCCTTAAATGTAACTTGAATGGGAAATATGTGGTTGTAGCCGCGCCCACTTGTGGGTTGGGTACACTTTGTATCTTTCCACTTATAAATAGAAAGAATAATTTTTGCCTTGATGTAATTAGAATGTGAATTATGTGGTTGTAGAAAATTTTGCCTTAATGTAATGTAATTAGAATGTGAAATATGTGGTTGTAGATTTCCTCAATGATAATCATGTATCATGTGTGTATACTTGTCTAGAACTACCAACAAAAATGTTACATCGAAGCAAGCATTTTGATATGTTTTGGTTGAGAATATAACAAAATGCTTAATGAAGAGGACATTCATATAGATGATGCGTTGGCATGGTCAATTTACAAGAGATTGTAAAAATAAGTAGAAACTTTAGATTAAACTAATAAGGAAGTAGAGGATAAAACTAGGAAAACGAGTTTATCTTAGCAAAAATGCAAAGCATCAGAATAATTAAGGTAGAATGAGATGAAGAAACCTATAGGAAAGCAATCTAACATGGAATCTCTTAGTGGTCCAAAATTTGCTGCACTAATGTGGGCTGGGGTAATCGTGCAAAGAATAAATTTTTCCTTACGTACTTGGGAAATATTCCGCAAATATGTGGTTGTAGCTTCATTCAATAACATTGCATCATGTGTGCATATTTGTGTCTAACTATGACAAAAATGTTACTAAGAAAGTAATTTCTTTGATGTGATTTGGTTGAGAATATACCAAAATGTTTGATTGAGATTATATATATAGTTGGGGTCATGATTATGATCAATTTGCAAGAGATTGTGCAACTAGGTAGAAATTCTTGATAAAGCTAACAAGGAAGTAAATGCAAAACTAAGGGATGTGAATATGGAAGAGATTTGTTAGGTATCGATATTTGTACCTAATAATATAATTCATGTTTTGTGTAGGAAAATAAGACATTCTTGTAGCTAGCATAGATTTTTTTTATTTGAGATCTCTATTTAAGATTTGGGGATAAAAAATTTAGGTATAAGCCATGTGGATTTTAATAGACCTAGTTAAGATACAATAATAATAATAATCCAATTTTGAGATCCCAACCTAATGAGACACCAAATTGATGCATGATACCAATTCCCATAACAATTTCATTGCTCAGTCTATGGAGGTGTACATACTCTATCTTTCCTTGGATTTGGAATTGTGACATTGAAGGAGGAAAAGTTTGTTTTTAATCATTAGGGCTAAACCTTTTCTTGTGTCACACACTATCTAAGGTCTACCCACATTAAAGTATAACTTTTCCATTTTTACTAAAAGTAACAAAAATACACCCTTTACTCTCCTTGGGCCAAGTATTTTTTTTATGTTGCTTATGAGCATTCATACATGAAGTAGCAAATATTTCTCCTTCTGTCAAACACTACACACCTGTGCACACATTCATGTTGTAGTCACAACCTTCCAATCATTCAAAATTTAAAATTGTGTTAATCTTCCAATCATCCAAAATTAAACATTGCCTCTTCTAACACACACACGTGTGCACACACTCATGTTGTATTCGCAACCTTTCAATCACCCAAGATTAAACATTGTGTTAATCTTCTAATCATCCAAGATTAAACATTGTGTTAATTCCAATCATCCAAGCTTAAATATTGTGTGAAGTATTTAATGTTTTGTTTTGCCCAATGGACTCTTTAAAATGCTAGATGGAGTTAGCATTGCATGGGAGCTCTAGGGTCTTGACCTTGAGGTCCTTATATGTGATGTTCTCATCCTTTATGATGTATTGTTTTTCTTTAGGTGTATATGTATATTAAAGTGGTTTATTTTGTCTTTTTATTTCTTTTTATTTTGATGTTGTTAACATTATATATATATATTTAGAAGTTTTTCACATTAACTAAAACATTTCATTTTTGAACTTCTTTTCCCCTCCCACCTATGCTTTTGCAAGTCATGCCTTCCTATTTCACATGTTAGTGACATGAAAACTAAAGTATTTTATTTTTTACAACTATTTATGTCATGTTATATTTGGTCTTTTACACCTTGTTCCCATTCTTCACCATTGTCAATAAAATAAATTAATGTTGTGAGGGAGCCTATCATAAAAAAAAATAGTGATAATAAGGTTTGAAAGCTTAACTAGGCATATGATATTGTTTGTTATGTAATTGGAGTGGAGAGATTTGTTTGATATTCACACTACTCACATGCCACATCCCTTGCCACATCCCTTGTAAAGAGGGAGAGACCAAACATGCATAAATATTCATCTTTTAACCAATGAATCATTATGTTAAAAGGGGCACATCTTTATGGACACCTCCATTGGCATATGATCATGGTATATTAGGATGTCTATGCTATTGTGAACCAAACTTCATAAACTATTATGGGATAACACATTGTAGAAAATTAGTTTTTAGTCATAAAAGCTATTTCAAGATGCCTAACATGATATATCAAATTGTTTATCATGATTATTATTGATATGCACATCTACATAACATGCCTTATAGAGGAGAGTGGTGGGTGAAGGTAAGCAATCACACATTGTTGGGAAGGTCAAACAAATCCAATTATTCAAATTGAAACAAATACCACCTAAGGTTAAAATGCTTCAAATTAAAATAAAATAATAAGTAAATAAAATGCTGCTTGAAATAAAGAGGATGATAACAAGCAGATTGTTGCCCCAAAAACCACAAAATTACAACATAATATGCCATCTACTTACTCATCTCTTTTAATTGGGAGTGTTTTAATCTTTTGTGGCCTTGGTTCAATCTTAATAATGGGATGTATTTGAAGTTTCGAACAATGTGGTTGCTTATTCTTACTTGCCCTTTGCTCCAAAGGCATATAATATTTGCAAAGAATGATGTCTTGGTGAATCAATCTGTAAATGTATTTTATGATGAATATTAGTGCTAAACATTGTCTCTGGCCATTGTAGTAAAATTTATACACTTCCTACAATTATTGTCATTTAAAGAGATTGCAAATAGTGAAAATACAAATAATGAAGAGATTACATGTTATAATTGTAGGAATGTTCATAATCACCCTATACCACTTTTTTTTAACACTAGAAATTGCACAGTGAAAAATAAGTTGCCTTTTATAAATTATCTACCATCATAGTGTTGAAGATTGTGCAACTTCGGGATATATTTTTCTTGTATTATTGATGTGTCATGTTGTATTCTTGTTATACTCCCTTTCATGATATTATTATTGTAACAATCATGTAAAGAACCCTAGAATAATTCAAGTGAAATGTAATGTCCCAAATTTTGCATTCGGTCACAATGGCCAAATCACATTTTCCATGTTCATGAAAGTTGTCAAAGGGATGCTAAAAGTCAAATAATTGCCAAAGAGAAAAATCACTAGTTTTTTAGGTTGGGGGTGGAAGCTTTGATATTTGGAATAAGGGGGGTAATAAATGATGTTTAGACATTAGAATGAGATAAATATTTAATAATGTAGCTTATTAAATAAATACAAGAGAAAATGGAAGTGGCAATGGAGCATGAAGACACATGGAGACTATGGGTCCCACTAGCTAGAATTCCTAAGTTAAAAGGTATATTTTTTTTGCAAATTTGAATATATGGGAAATCTAATGTTTTTGTATGGATTATAATGTTAATATACTTGTCCATATACTTCATAGGTCGAATTTGGGATGAATTGTAACTTACATGGGAGAGGAAGAGCCAAATGGAAGTTTCATGGACACTTGGCTAGATTCCCTTTACATTTATGACATCTATGACATCTATGACACCAATGATGGAGATTTTATGACAGTTATGACACAATTCAGATCTGAAGGTTGACATACTGACATGTTAGGACTGAATATAACATCTTAGAGGTCGAATTTGGGAGTTGGAGAAGGCCAAGAGGCTCCTACTCAAATTTGGGAGAAGAGAAAAGGTGAAGAGAGAGGCCACATGGCATAGAATGAGAAACCACACCAATTCGACTTGGCTTTGGTTTATGGATGGATTTAGAACCTTAGAAGGCTAATAATGTTTATAAAATACAGGGATCAGCCATGAGAATAAGTTTTTGGTCATTTGTGAATTGTGAGAGCTAGTGGATGACTAGTTTTCTTGCTTAAGTCAATTTCGAGGGTGAAAAGTCTTGAGTTAATAACATAGGATCCTTAGGATGGAGAAAAATATTGGAAATTAAAGGAAGATATGAAGGAATTTAGTTTTGCAAGATGAGTACTTCCCAGCATGGATCATAGTCCTTTGTGCAAATGATTTTAAATACTGCCACCTATGGCTTCCAAATGCCTAGATGAAGACCCAATTCATGATAACATCAACGAGAGGTGATATTATGGTGATTTGAGTAATATACATCCATATGAAGGATACCCACAAGATGTTGATAGCATAGATTGGGATCTTTATATCTTTGTGGAAGCAAAGAAGACCATATTCACAATATTTGTTATTTTATTTATTTGTGTCTATGGTGCACTATTCACTCAAATTTCTATATGTGATGTCTTGGTGGTTGACAATGGTGTCACTAGTATGAGGAAAAGTTTCTTATGTCAATTGTCATATTGATCTATGTACTAAAAGTTGTATTGACCAGATATGACAATCTGAGGTCCCCACATGTCAAAATACTTTAAGGGATGATAGAAATTTTAGTACTCTCAACATACCCGGGATCTCATACTCAACAATTAGTTAAGTGACTTTTCATTTCCTTTCGACTTATAATAACCAATTTTTGTTTACAGGATATTAGATGTAAAATCTATATAAGCAAGTTGACCTCATTCATTTTTCATATTTGGGGTCGAAGTGTCTAGTATATATTTTACATAAAATTCCTTTGAGATTCCCTTTCTTGAAAGCTCTGAGTCATTCTATAAGAGACTGTAAGGTTCAACTTTGTGTTTGTTGTCAACTTTACGCTATATGCCACCCTGGTTGACTACAAATAGAATTGAAATAAGTTGTGCATATTGAGTATTTAATTCAATATCACTTGTGTATGCTCTCTGCCTCACACCAGAAGTGATCTTGGAAGATCAGAAATAGAGATAATCTAAGTCCACTTTCAAGTGTTCCATATTTCTCTTAGAAGTCTACTGTCAGATGAGGTCTTGATTTGGGAATTCAAGGTTGTAGTGTCTAGTATAGAGTATGTCTACACATCCTCTAAGACGAGCCCTTCCTTGAAAACTTCAAGTGATTCTGTAAGCGTACGTAAGGTTTGGCTTTGCATAATCTCTCATCCTTGCACTATAATGGTTTAAAACTTCAACTTTTGTTACTGGTATTTCCCTTATTACTTGATCTAACTCTGGCAATGAAAGAACATTCTTGTTCTGAATTATGATACCTTTTGTATGTATCTCCAATTGTAGGGTTTGATCATTTGGTTTCATGTGATTATATGTGGTTTGATAATCATCTTGTTACAATTACAGTGCTTTTGAGTTAAATCAGATAATTTAGTTTTGAAATATATTTCATCAGGACTTCAGCATGCTTTAGGACAATATGAAAGACCCTTTCTGCGGCTCAATATCGATTAGATTGTAACATCTATCCTGCTTGTGTTGCACCAATTTCTCCAGCTATGGATGGACCCCCTAGGTTATTTTTTTTCTAAAACTGTAGTTTCTCATCAGTTTTCCAATAGAAAAGGAGTGGAAGTTGTCATCGGATATCCTTCCAATTCGACGACGCTGCTGAAGCTCCGACATCTAGGATCCATCAGATATCCGACTCTTAGTGTCGACATTCCAACGAACATGCCATGCATCTGATTAACTACATTCAACGACATATTCACATTAGTTGTCAAAGATTCAACAAAATTTTCATATGGGATGTCAGAAATTCCACACAACATGTATGTAACGACCATTAGAGGAAATTTCAACTCAAAATGGGCCTCCTAAAATGAACTAATAAAATAATAGTTAAAATAATAAAATAATATTTATTAATTTTGAAGGAAGAAAATAAAAAAGCTACTTTTTTGTTTGTATTTTTGACATATCTCCCCGTTATTTTACTTAAATTTCGATCGGGATAGCTTGTTGGATGCGGAATTAAACAAGCTATCCCGATCCAACGAGGACCTCTGACTACGAGCTGGTGATTTTAGTATATCGAGTCGAATAGACGACGAAACATACATTGGACGACACCTCATTTAACGTCAACCATAGGAAGGGAATCGGGTGACCTTTCAAGCAGCACCCTCCAACTGAAGTATTCAGTTACTTTTATCAACACATGATAGAGCACCCCCCCCGGCAAATACATATTTAGAAGACACAAAACATTCATAACTGCGGACAAATAGTTGCAGTGGACCATCGATAGCAGAATTCAACATCAACCAACTCCCAGTCGATGAAAAATTGACAACTGATGGGAATGAAAGTTCCATCGACCATAGTCCCGCAGGGATGAATAAACCAATAACCCCACCACCTCCATCACTACCACCTCCTGAGAGCAGTGACAGTAATTCAAACATGGGTCATGGATAAGCTCACATTCTTCTATATGAGGGGGATGAGGACCCCAGATGACACTGGTTCATCTATGAATCGACTTGGGAGGCCAACCAAGTTACAGGCGAAGATAGACAAATGGCACAGTTCATCGGTGCCTTGAGGAAAAGGCCATTGTCCTGGTATATGACCTTTTCAAAAAGAAAACCTAGATCAACCAAAGCCGAGATTAAGGCACAATTTTTATCATTTTCCAAAACTCCAGATCCCAAACACTTGGAAGCGAAAACACTAAAAACTACATCATAGAAGCTATGGGAAACTATCCGTGACTATGATTAGCATTGGAAAGACCTTCTGAGCCAGCTGGACTATGTTATAGATGAACAATTACTAATCCAGTGGTTTCTTGCAAGGTTATCTCAAAAATTGCACCAACGCATCAGTCTGGAAATGTTCAAATCTTACAAAGATGCTCTAACAAAATCTATTCAGGTGGAGATGGACGAGGACATACCTGCTTACCCCACAGACCACGGATTGGAAGAACAATTCGATAGTGTATAGAAGTCTTTAAAGGATTTAAACCTCAAGAATAAGGATATTTGGTGCACCGAATGCTCGATGGCCGGCCACTCCAAAGACAACTGTTGATAGGAATACAGCTGATAGGATGTTCGATTCATGCAGACCAAATATTTTTGCGACATTTTCTAGGAGCTTGGGGATCACTCGACAAAATATTGCCTGTTCAACATGAAGAATGGAAAGGCATCCTGGTCTGTAATCTGTGAAACCAAAAATCATAACACGGTCGAATGTCATTTGAACCTGAAAAACCAACAAAATTACCATGCAGTCTACCAAACCAACGTAGTTGCGCAAACCAACAAGCAAAACAATTTATCAAATGATTAGAATGGTCAGAGATATAAATCGATGATACGAGTGCCGGTACGACAATTGGCATGCAGGCTACGGAGGAAGAGGTCGATTCCCTGGGAATCGTGACATTCGACCACGTCGACCCATCCAGTGCTTTACCTGTTATAAAGAGGGACATCGATATGCAGACTACCTGTATAAAGACATAACGGACCTCAAATTTTGTACCCACTGTGGAGTAGGGGATCACTCACTAGAGGATTGCCCTACCATATTAGAAAAAATAAATACAAAGAAAAATGTTAATGTCTTGTCTTGTGTGCAAAATAATGATGTAATAAACACAAAAAATTTGCATATTATAACTTGACAAGGAACAAAAATAGGAGCTGATAACACAAGAATCAATAAAATAAAAGAGAAAACTATATATCCTGATCCACTGAAAGAAACACAAACATACAAAGAAGCAACCAATGTATTCAAAGAAATTGCACGACAAGAACAAGTTCACGAAACTCGACATAACACAATAAACGAATTAATCCAACTCGTACAAGAAGATAACTCAGTCTCTTAGTTCATAGATTTGCTGTATGAAATAAAATGTACCAACCCTGAAAAGCAAATGAAGAACATTTGCAGCTTAAATAAAAAAGACAAAGGTGATGGCGACCCACTTGTCGACCTAGAAATCGAAGGATACCATGTCTGACAAGTAGTGCTCGACTTTGGATCACAAGTAAACATCATGATTCATGACACTTGGGAACAAATGGTTAGATCTCGAGTCTATGAGTCAGGCATATACCTAAAACTAGCCGACCAGGGCCTAATTGAGCCTATTGGATTCTGGAAAAACGTTGACACAACTATAAAGGGAATCTCTACCAAGGTCAACTTCAAAATCATTAACCCAAAGGAAGGATCCAATACCTTCCCAGTGTTAGTCGGCCGACCTTGGGGTAGAAAGATGAAAGCATCGATATCCCTTGACAAGGAGCGAATCAAATTAAAAGGAAATGGACAAAAGGTCATTGTACCTATTCACACATCTCAAGGAGAAACTTGGACTAAACCTATCGATGAAGAAGTCGATGTCCGACAACTCTACCGTATCCAAAATAATGTAGATTACACCGAACCTAATATCCATGGAGAACTTCATTTAGGAAAACAAGACTCAGTTGGTTATGATTTAGACGTCGAATTATATGATTGGGAGATCGAGAACTACGAAACACAAGTAAGAGGGTGCTGGAATATACAAAAAGTGCAGAAAAATCCCACCCAACAGTGCTTCATAGTGTCCAATGTCCCAAAAATCTTTGAGAAAAAAATTAGGGAATACCCTACCTTACAACCTACCAATGTAAATACTACACAACTACCAAGATACAAGGAAAGGGAATCACAAGTCATGCATGTCGAACAAGTTTCCAAAATTATTGCTGAACATGGCCGACTTCAAAGCCTGGTAGAAACCTTTACAGGACAAGTTGCTAGATGGCGGGATGCCCATTAGACAAGACTACAGACCTGGAAAAATGCTTCGACTTACTTTGTCAAAAGGTTTGGAGGAAATAATTTAACCCAACAAGCTCAGATACTTGTATTCACTCAAGGACAGAACCTAGAAGATCATATTAAAATCTGTGAAAGAGAATGGAGAATACTTGGATACAAGGATCAACGAGCATAGCCACACTTGTTCCCATCAACTCTCGTCGACTTACCAAACAAATGGTATAATATGGAAGAAGCTAGAGGTGAAACATTCTTATGGAACTGAGGGAAAATTTCATTAAAGATTTCAACTTTATACCACAAAACGAAAATTTGGTCAAAACAGCAAAACATATTAAAGAATTCATCCAGTCGATCGAAAACAAACACTTAAAGGATAACCGATAGACAATGGAATGTAACAATATCCAAACAAAGAAAAAACCACAGTCAACAAGACTACAGTTAGAAAACAAAAACACAAAAGGAAAAAGCTTTAGATGGAAATCCAACCATGTCGAAACAACCAAACCTATTTGTACAATCCTAAAAGTAGAAACAACCGACAAACAAGATACCGATAGAATGACCGTAGTTGACTTCCTGCTACATTCTCACAGTTCAAAGAAGGAAGTGGACCAATCAATGAAGCCAAAGAACCAGAATGGCTAGATGCTAAAATCAAAACTAAAGAATTCAACATCTCAAATGATGATCAACCACAAATAGCAAATATTGGTGACTACTGGAGTGAAGAACAAACCACAGAGATAGTGAACTTATTAAAGGAGTTCCAAGATGTATTTGCTCGAGATTATAAAGACCTCAAAGGATTATTCCATGAAATGGGAGAAATGGAGATTGATACTAAACCTGATGTCCAACCTGTGAAGAAAAGGCCATATAAACTAGCTCACAAATACAAGGAGATAGTCAAAAAGGAAATTGATAACATGCTTGAAGCAGGCATCATCTATCCTATCGACCAATCAGAATGGGCAAGTCCAATGGTTGTACAGCCTATGAAACATGACCCGACCAAACTAAGAATTTGTGTCGACTTCAGGGAACTACACAAAGTGACACTGACAGACCCATTTCCAACCCCTTATGCAGATGAAATCTTGAATGAGGACGCAGGAGGGTGATTCCATGAAGATGGGTAACGCTTTTTGGCCAAATTTCACGATGAAAACCTGATTTTTAACTCATGTGCTAGATAGAAGCTCTCAAAACGCATATATGCCATGTGAATTTTGACTTGCAGTAAAAATACAAATTGTAGAATATTATGTTGGCTTCATAGTGATATTTTTTTAAAAATATTCCGATGTTATTTAATGTGTGAATTTTTGCATTTAATGAACTGCGTGACCTTAAAAATTTGAAGAAGCTAATAAGTGGCTCGTGTCCACGTAGAGTAATTCAATCTTGCATTAATAATTTAAAAAAAATATATATATGAGCATGATCTACATAAAATTTAGTGTGATGTGCATATTTGTTTGTTAATTTTTTTCACATTATACAATTATTTATTATTTTTCGAAAGTGACCACATTCGATTTCAGCATCGTTTTAAACACATATTTCTCCACGTAAAGAAATTTTCTCTATTTTTTCAAAAATTGAAAAACCAAAGATACCCTTTTGAAGAGGACACGTCGATATGTGATGTGTGCATTTTTAAGAATTTTTTGGCTGTGTATTTTTAACTCTGCGGATTTTTCTTTGAGCTTCTTCGAAGTTGCAGTGTGGTTTTCTAAGTATAAGTTTTAGAAGTAATTAAAAAATGAATTTCATATGAATGCCAAAATGCGTGTATGATACGTCAATGGATAGAAGATTCGTTGGTGAATTTATTGGCATCAACTCCGCTCAGTTATGTGCTAGGAATGGCAGGGTGTACACCTCTGCAAGGCACATGAAATTTTTCATTTGTATGAATGTGGGCTAAGTCTGTTTTTTAAGCCCTCGACCGAGGTATAAACCTCGACCGAGGTATTTAAATACCTCGGTAGAGGTCTTAATGAAACCTCGACCGAGGGTTTGTAAAGCCCTCGACCGAGGGTTTAGCAAACCCTCGGTCGAGGTTTAATTAAGACCTCGACCGAGGTATTAGCTCGGTCGAGGTCCTTTAAAGCAAA
>LPNX010492380.1:2489-62739 GCA_001517045.1 Pseudotsuga menziesii
TGTATCGGTCTTGACCTCCAACTTGGTTATTTTGATGCTCTAAATGTAATTTTATGCACTAGGGTTTCACCCTATTTTGACTGTGTAAAGATATTTTTATTGTTTAAATTAGCTTCCATTAAAATATATTACTATTGTCTATTCTGCTATTTCTTTCTATCATAATAATTGTTTATAAACTCAGTTATTCGAGCAAATTTAAATTCTGTTAGTAACCTGTGTATAAATAATTTCTTAAATTATTTTGTAGGTTAGTTTAATAATACATGTTAAATAATTGTTTTTTACAGGTATGAAGTGGTTATACTTTCATTGTTATTTTCTTCTCTGTCCTTATAGGACTATAATAATATTTTATAGTTGATGTTTTTAGAAAACTAAATAATCCAATCTTTGGATTAGTACTTATATGAATATATTGTTATTACTATAAATTATAATGTTATAATGTTAATACTATAATTTATAATGTTTAATATTATGAGGGTTTTGACCCTGTGCATTCTTTTATAATTAATTTTTGATTAATTTAATTAAATGAAATTCTTCATATATAAATAATGTTTATTAAAAATTATTTAACATTGTATTCGGTTTATTTGATAAGTACTTAAATAGGTTTTGTTATTATTTCTTTGTTACATTTTTATAATTGTTGTCTTTCATTTATTTATAAAAAGACTATACTAGAATTATCCTACTTGAAATATGAATCATTTGTAGAAATAGTTAAGCAGTATGTACAATAAAGAAACTCTGTAAAGTGACTTGATTCTTTCTTCACAGAAATATATGAGTTTTTATCTAAGTTGACAAGTTAGTAGTTTCATTTTGTAGAAAATATAGTTCTAAATAAAATAACCTGTTTACAATAATAAACATGTTAAAAGAAATAAACTTGTTGTTTTGAAAAGTATTATGTACACTTCTTTGCTAGCATTCCTAATACATTAGTCAAGTTTTTAAACCATAACTTGATTAGACAGAATAGTATCCTTTCCAGAAAACATCTATATACAGAAATAAATTACTCTGTTATTCTGAAATACAAAATAACTCTAATCAATCTAGATTTCTATCATATCTTCATCTATCTTAAACACACTACCTGTTCTATAGTACGATATGGTTTATCCAGATGGGAAAAACACAGGTAGTATTATTTCATTTAATTATTGTTTCAACATTCAATCAACTAAAAGATTATAAATTCTAACAGTTCATTACATAACATATACATTATTCATTCATTCTTAGAAATAAACTTTAACACAGCAAATAAAAGACAGTAAAACCTGTTTTTAAAGATGGATGACAACAGCATTGGGAGGCTGTTCCTCCCTACCAACTCCTAGAGAGCACTCAAATAGTGTCTTCTCAGGACTCCCGAGCCTGTTCCTGGTCTCCTTTGTTGGGATTAGGTGAAGCAAACAACAAAATACTAGTCCAATGAATCAGTACTAACTATGCACTCAGTAGCAAGATCTTTCAACTGAAAAGCTATACTAGATCATTCTCTACAGTTTACCCCTCAAACACTTTCCAGAAATTCCCTTCCCAATGAAATCCTTGAAGTAAATTCACCTGAATGATTGTCCTCCTGGAATGAGCAGCCTCAGCTCTCTTCAATGGGATTTTTTATTAAGATTGCCTAGGTCTTTTTGGGTTAGTTGTCATTAATTGAGCTACCTACTCTGATCCCACTTTCTTGGGGGATCATGACCCCAAATGTAGGGAGGTTGCCACCTGCAACATTGGAAGTGTTTGAGGATGCTTCCACTTGTTTATTTTCTCTCCACCCAGTCTCCTCCACCAACATGACCAGTAAACACTCTTTTAACAACTCTCCCAAGATGTTGTCTCCACTTTTTATTTATTTATAATTAAAATATTCATAATTGCATTCAACATCCTTGACTCTGCTCAGTCATCAGTTACAACTTTAACATAATGTCTTGGAAAAAAATCAAATAAGATAATATTATTTTGCAAAATTGGGACATGTGACATACACACCCCCTTAGAATATAACATCATTCTTGATGTTATTTATTCTTCATCCTCAGAATTCCCCTGGAACAGAATTGGATATGCATCTCGCATTTTAATTTCCAATTCCCAGGTGGCTTCCTCTGGACTAAGGTGCTTCCATTGCACCTTTACTTATCCAATGGTGTGGTTCCGAAGTTTAATCTCCCTCCTCCCGAGGACATAGTCTGGCTCCACCAGAAAATCCCCTTCTGGTTCCACCTATACATCATTCCAGTTAACAACATGAGTAGCATCATGAACATATTTCTTTAAAATGGAAATGTGAAAAACATTATGTACTCTTAAATTAGGTGGTAATGCTAATTGATAAGCTAGGTGTCCAATCCTAGACAGAATTTCAAATGGGCCACAGTAACGAGTTGCCAATTTTGCACAACTCCCCAATCTCAGAGAGCTCTTTTTGGGCCTTACCTTGATGAACACATGTTCACCTACCTGAAACTCCTTTGGATTTTTTTTTAAGTCTGTTTGACTTTTCTGTCGATCCTGTGCTACTTTCAGATTTCCCTACACTTGTTTTACAATTTCTTCCATCTCTTTTAACAGTTTCGGACCTAATACCAATCGATCTATTGGATTACTCCAAGAGATAGGAGTATTACATTTTTGTCCATATAAAATTTCAAAAGGACTAAATCTAGATGATGTCTGATAATTATTATTATAAGAAAATTCTACTAGATGTAAATAATCCTCCCATTTACCTGGCTGATCTTTCATATACATTATTAATAGATCTTCTAGTACTTGGTTTACCCTTTCAGTTTGTCCATTTGTTTGAGGATGGAAAGAAGTACTGAAATTTAATGTAGTGTTTAACCCTTTAAACAAGGATTTCCAAAAGTTTCCTGTGAAATTAGGATCTCTATCTGAGATTATGACTTTTGGGACTCCATGGAAGTGGAAAATATGTTTTAGAAAAATATCAGCTATGTTGGCAGCTTTATAAATAGTTTTAATAGGTATAAAGTGAGCTGCTTTGCTTCACTTATCAACTACTACCATGATAGAATCATTCTGATTTTGATTTCTAGGAAGCCTAGTAATAAAATCCAAATTAATTATCTCCCATTTTTAGCTAGGGATGGGTAATGGATGAAGCAAACTAGTTGGGTGTTGATGTTCAGTTTTTACTTGTTGACATTCGAAACACCTAGCAATATATTCTGCTACTTCAGTTTTCATATTTGGCCAGAAATACTCTTTTCTTAACATGGTCATAGTCTTTGGATAACCTGGATGACCTGAATATGGTGTTTTATGAATTTCATCTAGAATTAACATCTTAACTTTAGGTACGTTAGGTATATACAGTCTATCTTTATACAGTAAAAATTCTTTTTCATTTAAACTATAACCTTTAATTAAATTTTCTGTTGGATTTTCTTTAACTTTGGCTTGCAAATTCTGGTAATTTTCATCTTGTTCTATTCCTTATTTAAGCTATTCATCTAAATATGAAACATAGGTGCTGATAGCTGCTGCAAAATTCAGCCTTGCATTCCTACTTAATGCATCAACAACTTTATTTTTCTTTACCTTTTATATGCTGAATTTCGAAATCATACTCGCTTAAGAAAGCTAACCACCTAGATTTGTCTGGCATTTAGATTAGGCTGATCTAAAAGATACTTCAATCCTTTGTTATCAGTCATTAAAACAAATTTTCTTCCAATTAGGTGACGTCGCCACATCTTTAAGGCATGCATTATAGCTACTAGTTCCAGATCATATGTTGCATAATTCTTTTCATGAACTTTTAACTTTCTAGACTCATAGGCAATAACATGCCCTTCTTGAGTCAGAACACTGCCTAAGCCATCATTGTAGGCGTCAGTGAACACCACAAATTCTTTATTAGGATTTGTTATTCTTAAAAAAGGTGCGCTGGTTAATAAAGTTTTTAACTTTTTAAAGCTTTCTTCACATTTCTGATTCCAGTCGAACTTCTTTCCTTTCTACTGCAAGGAAGTTATCAGATTTGCTATCCTCGAAAAACCTTCAATGAACCTCCAGTAGTAACCGGTAATGCCCATGAAATATCGAACATCTGTCACATCCTTAGGAACCGGCCAATATTTGATTGCCCTTATCATTTTAGGATCTACAGAAATTCCTTCCTTGGTCACTACGTGACCTAAATACTGAATCTTATCCTTAAAAAAATCACATTTACTAAACTTTGCGAAGAGTTGATGTTCTCGCAACTCTTGCAAAACAATTTTTAGATGTTCTTTATGTTCTTCTTCAGTTTTCGAATAAATTAGAATGTCGTCAATAAATATGACCACAAACTTATCTAAATACTTATGCATAAAATTATTCATTAAACACATGAAGACAGTTGGGGCATTAGTAAGCCCAAATGGAATTACGACAAATTCATAATGACCATATCTAGTTCTGAAAGTTGCCTTAAAGATATCTTCATCTTTAATCCTTACTTGATGATATCCAGACCTTAAATCTATTTTCGAAAACACCGTGGCTCCTCATAGTTGATCAAACAGATCATCTATGTGGGGAAATGGATATTGATTTTTAATGGTCATCTTGTTTAACTGATGGTAATCTATGCAAAGTTGCATAGTTTGTTCCTTCTTCTTGACGAAGATAATAGGTGCCCCCCAGGGAGACACGCTTGGTCGAATATACTTTTTATCAATTAATTCTTTTAATTGAGATTTTAATTCATTAAGTTCAAGTATATTCATTTTATACGGGGCTTTTGAACTAGGTACTGCACCCGGTACCAGTTCAATGGTGAAATCCAATTCCCTTTTCGGAGGTAATCCCAGAATCTCTTCTGGGAATACATCGACATATTCTCTTAAGACTGGTATGTCTTCCAATTTTAACTTATCTATTTTAATTAAACTTTCCTCATCATTTATTATTACTGCATAAGCTTTACATCCCTTTCTAACAGCTATCTTAAGCTGTAAGGCAGAAATATGCCTTATGGTAGTTTTTCTAGGGATTCCTTTAACACTTACTGGCTTTTCATCACTGTTTAAGCATGTAAAAGTTTTATCATAACAGTTTAGAATTACTTTATGTTGTTCTAACCATTCCATACCAATCAGCAAATCATAAGAACCAAGAGGCAAAACATTAAGTTTAACAACAGTTTCAAATTTATCCATAACTATTGCACATTCTTTAACAAAACAAGTTAATTTTCTTTTAGCACCAGTGGCTAACTGGACTAACCATGAATTCTCAAACTTATCAACAGATAACTTACATTTTTCTACTATTTGAGGTGCAATATAACTAAGACTAGCTCCCGGATCAATCAAAATAGTTACAGGAGTCTGATTTATCATACCTTCTACTTCCACCATGGAAGTCTGATATTCAGCTTGTCGATTCTCCAAGTCTGCATTAATTCTGGGCATGGTCCTCGCTAGTTCCCCAATGGTCATATCCTCTTGTATGGTATGAATGTTGTTACCAGTCTTCTTCCGGTTTGGACATACTGAAGCATAATGTGGGCCATTACACTCCCAACACTTCATAGGCTCTTTGTGTTCAAAGCTCTTGGTAAAATTTCCATGATTATTTGCAAAATATTTACCTTTGGAATTATTCTGGTTGTTGGGTGTATTGTTCTTATTTCCTCGGAAGTTCTTGTTATTAGGATAATTTTTGGCCTTATTGTTCTTAAAATTTCTGTTAGGCACAAAATCCTTCTTCTTTTTTTCAAAGTGATTATTATTTTTCTTAGCTTTCCAGTTGGCCAAGATTTCTTTCTTCCGATTATGCTCAAAGCAGAAGTTAGCTTTTCTCATAGCTTATTCCAAGGTCTTTGGGTTATCATATTCAATTCTATCCTTAATATGATAAGGGAGACAGCTAAGAAATTGTTGTACCTTTGGTTTCTCATATACAAGGTATGGTACATACCTAATTAGACTTAAGAACTTGCTATTCAGATCCTTCATTGTCATTGATCCTAACTTCAGCTCATAAAACTCTTTGGTTCTCTCTTCATAATATTGCTTAGACAGAAATTTCTTTTTAAAATACCTCTTAAAGGTACTCCAGTTTACATTTTTTTCTTTTATGCCCTTAACTCTTTTCAATTCTTGCCACCAAATGTTAGCCTTTCCTGAGAGGTTATAAATAGCCATTCTAGCCTTTAACTGGTTAGAATAGTTATATATTTGGAAGTACTTCTTCATCCCAGATAACCAGGATTCAGCTTCCTCCCCCTTCTCAGTCTCTCCATTAAAGGTTGGTGGTTTTATCTTTTTTAATTCCTCAGAAATTTTCTCATAAGGTTTGTATTTCCTATTTTTAGTGTATTGATTATCATCACTACTATCACTAGTAGAATGGTAATTTCATTGTTCACCAAACACTTTAGAAGACGAACTACTTTCAGTTTTAGTATGTTTCATCTTTTTAGATTTGCGTTGATGACTGGTATCTTCTGATTCTGTTCTTCTACCCCTACCCTTAGTTTGAAACTTTTCAGTTAGGATCTGATTCAGCTCTTCTTGAGTGCTCAGAATCCTTTCATTTTCTTGTTTTACAGACTCCATTTCAGTTTTGAGGTCCTTTACAGTTTGTAACAATTCTGAAGAATTGGTAGTTAAATCCTCTGGTATAGGATCTCTTGGTACATTTCCTGTCACAGTAACTGGGGACTCCTCCTCTGCATACTCTTCCAACCTTTCCATACCTGCCTGTTAAACTTCAGAAAACAATTCTCTGTTGAATAACATTTAAAATAAAATACATTAGCATAATAATTTAATTTATTGTTTTCATGAAAGCTAGTTGGGATTCATCAAGGCCTAGTGTTTGAACCTTGTGCTCTGCTACCACATGTCAAAACCCCAAATTTTCATAAAAACTTAAAATTTTGAAAATACATAAAATATTGAGAATGCGGTCTGCTAATAGCTAACCGTTATTTATAAAAGAATTGGTTACCAGATTAGTTAATACATAATCTTAATTGAATAACTTAGCATTCTACTTTTGATGCAAGGTTAGGTTTATTTTGTGCAATAATTTTAACTTTCAGTTTGCTAATGAGTTTTTAATTTGTGACAAGTAGGTGGAACTGTCTTGGATTCTGGGGCTTACTTAGCTTTTAAGCTAACGCAGAAAGCTTACTGTCCTTACAGGTTTACAGGTATGAATGATCGAGTAACACCTTTTAACTCCATAAAGCATTAAGCTGTAATTCAATATGCAAAATAAAAAGCTCAGTAATAAACTGTTACATATCACTCTACTTCTATGAGATAAAACAAGTAGTTTGTTTCTTCAATTACTTTTTTTCAATGATATAAATATAGAAGAGTTTCTTTCTTATATGTAAATAGTGACAGTATTTATTCTCCCGGTTCACCATTAAGTTAATTTCACCGAGAGTGTATAACCTGTAAAGCTATAATGATTGTATAAACAATATTATACATTATCATCTTAAATATTAGTATAAACAACTGCTGGTTATTCATCTTCTGTAATGAAGATTGCTGCCTATAAGGTTCTAAACATTACAGTGCAATACCAAGTCCTAAGATCTTAGAGTTTAGTGGGATGATTCCGCTCCAGTTTCTTATTTTATTTTATAGTACTTCTTTTGGATTAAGCCTCTGACCACATTACTTAACTTATGTCAATTCTTCAAGAGAGAATGATTTATTAACTCATGCAAGTACTAAACAATTCTAAAAGATTATGTTACTAATTAAAACATGGTGAACTAATAGTACTTGACATGGTTAGTAAAATAATCAAATGTCATAAATTCTTGTTGATCTTAGCTATGCACAGGATTCATAGCCATTATCTGAGTATTTGCCACCCACTGATCTATAATTTCTATGATATTCAACAATACCCACACAAATTATCTTGTTTATAATGTATTCAACTTACCAGTAATTCTAATTATAAATAGATAAGATTTATGATGTTCATGATCCTAATTAAACTATGTTCTATAACATTATCAAGTCACAACATAAATGTTGGTGACAATATGATTAGCTTTGCAAAGTTTGTTAGTAATACTTTATTATCATAGTTTGGCTAGGAGAGGAAATATCCTTTTTCTTTGCATCTCCTAAGTATCATAAGATTTACTCTATTAACCTAGTTTCGATAGCTCAAGGCTTATCAACGTTTGTAACTATACTATTTATGCTATGACTAAATGGATTTTCCATTAGTGAAGAACTAAATCTTTTATGCATAAATATGCTTTGTGCAAAAATATCGATTATGATATTACATCAATTTAATGATTAACAACAAGCTTAATGTGAATAAATGTATAATTATATAGTTCATAAACTAAATTTTCAAGCCTAAATATTTTGAATAAGTATACACATGACATACTTTGGGTATGTATCAACATAAAAATATACTTTGGCATGAATATGGTTTATGAATTTCATTGATTTCATGGTCAACCATAAGCTTGATATAAATTAACGTTGATTTGTAAAGTGTATATTATAATTTTGCAATGGTTAAAGGATGTGGCGTTAGACCACTCCAATGATGATACTATTGGTAAGGTTGTATATAAAAACCAAGGTTTTGAATTTGCCCTTGTTCCAAACTATACAATGACTATAATATAAGCTTGGCAAATGATTTGAGGGTTTATAGTTTAAGCGTTCATAGTTTTTACCATGCAATCATTGGTTGACTCTGGGATAATGTGGAACATTTGTAAATGATTGCAATACTATATTATTGAGCTGAGATTATGTTTAAATAATTGGAATTCGATTGCATGTAGGAACTATACGAATTACCCACTGCATGGTTGATTTATTTGCGTGAACATGTGGTTCTTTCTTGGCCAAGTGTTGAGAAAATAAAAGGGTTTATGAACCCTAGACTTGGTCATTTTCCTCCGTCATTTTTGGGCCTCCGAGCCGCTCTGCAACTGTGTCTTGGCCACCATGCAAACTCTGTGTCTTGGTTATGTTGTTCAGTCCTCCTTCATCATCCTCGCTCCTTGTCTGCACCGTGAGTTCATCCTGCAATGGTTTGAGGAGAGCCGTGACATTTTGCCTACAGCTTAGACTGTGTGTAGTTTTCTTGGTTTCACTCCTCCATGGCTTGCTTATTGGGAAAGTTTTAGAGGGATGTGATTTTTATCCTGGAAATAATTTATTTAGAACCGTGACTTTATCTTACGGCCTATTCTATCATAGGGTTTGTGAGAGCATGTTCTTATGCTTCAGTTTGTGACAGTGTTGAGCTCTACTGTCTGCCTCTTGCTTGGTTGTTGCTCCCTCCTCCTTGTTGCTGCTAGCAGTGGTTGCACTCACTAAACCCATCTCTGTCACGAGAGAGATGAAGGGTTTGCTTTTCATTTTGCTGGTGGCAGCACTCCTTTTCATTGGTGGCTACATTACCTTTACTCCTAGGTAAATAAAATTCTTTTAACAGTTTTTAAAACTTGTTTTCAGCTCAATTGTGATATAATGCAAAATATTAACGTTTGTGGGATTATTCTTGTAGGTGACAGTTACATCTTTCTTCGCAGCTAGTGCAAATGCATGGGGTCATCTTCCTGCTTACTGGTAAGCCCTAGTCAACCCATGGCAATCCATGCTTGTTCAGTTGTTAGGGAACAGTTTGGTTGGTCATCATGACCTGCAAATAACCCTTGTGGTTATTGTTTCTTGGTTAGCTTGTTTAGTTTGTTTACCAAACCCTTGCTACTAGCAGGGTTTTCAGCTTATGCCGTGACTTGGAAATTCTTGTTTTACTAGTTATGTATAAAGTTATGTAAAGATAAATATGTGGCCTATCGAGCTGTCCTCTATTTAACTTTAAGTGAAGAGATGTATCTATCTTGAGCTCGGACTTGGTTATTTTGATGCTCTAAATGTAATTTTGTGCACTAGGGTTTCACCCTATTTCGACTGTGTAAAGATATTTTTACTGTTTAAATTATCTTCCATTGAAATATATTACTATTGTCTGTTCTGCTATTTCTTTCTATCATAATAATTGTTAATAAACTCGGTTATTCGAGCAAATTTAAATTCTGTTAGTAACCTGTGTATAAATAATTTCTTAAATTATTCTGTAGGTTAGTTTAATAATACATGTTAAATAATTGTTTGTTACACGTATGAAGTGGTTATACTTTCATTGTTATTTTCTTCTCTGTCCTTATATGATTGTAATAGTATTTTATGGTTGATGTTTTTAGAAAACTAAATAATCCAATCTTTGGATTAGTACTTATC
Organism: Pseudotsuga menziesii; assembly: GCA_001517045.1. Lineage (NCBI taxonomy): Eukaryota > Viridiplantae > Streptophyta > Pinopsida > Pinales > Pinaceae > Pseudotsuga > Pseudotsuga menziesii. Next base: position 12,788 of record LPNX010492380.1, read on the forward strand.
TGAATATATTGTTATTACTATAAATTACAATGTTTATGCTATAAATTATAATGTTATAATGTTAATACTATAATTTATAATGTTTAATATTATGAGGGTTTTGACCTTGTGCATTCTTTTATAATTAATTTTTGTTTAATTTAATTAAATAAAATTCTTCATATATAAATAATGTTTATTATATATTATTTAACATTGTATTCGGTTTATTTGATAAGTACTTAAATAGGTTTTGTTATTATTTCTTTGTTACATTTTTATAATTGATGTTCTTCATTTATTTATAAAAAGACTATACTAGAATTATCTTACTTGAAATATAAATCATTTGTAGAAATAGTTAAGTAGTATGTACAATAAAGAAACTCTGTAAAGGGACTTGATTCTTTCTTCATAGAAATACATGAGTATTTATCTAAGTTGAATCTTTTCCCTATGTGACAGGTTAGTAGTTTCATTTTGTAGAAAATACAGTTCTGAATAAAATAACCTATTTACAATAATCATCATGTTAAAAGAAATAAACTTGTTGTTTTGAAAAGTATTATGTACACTTCTTTGCTAGCATTCCTAATACATTAGTCTGGTTTTTAAACCATAACTTGATTAGACAGAATAGTATCCTTTACAGAAAACATCTATATACAGAAATAAATTACTCTGTTATTCTGAAATACAAAATAACTCTAATCAATTCAGATTTCTATCATATCTTCATCTATCTTAAACACACTACCTGTGCTAGAGTACGATCTGGTTTATCCAGATGGGGAGAAACATGGGTAGGATTATTTCATTTAATTACTATTTCAACATTCAATCAACTAAAAGGTTATAAATTTTAACATTTCATTACATAACATATACATTTTTGATTCATTCTTAGAAATAAACTTTAACACAGCAAATGAAAGACAGTAAAACCTATTTTTAAAGCTGGCTGACAACAGCGTTGGGAGGCTGTTCCTCCATACCAAATCCTAGAGAGCACTCAAACAACGTCTTCTCAGGACCCCCGAGCCTGTTCCTAGTCTCCATGGCTGGGACTGGGTGAAGCAAACAACAAAATACTAGTCCAATGACTCAGTACTAACTCTGCACTCAACAGCAAGATCTTTCAGCTGAAAAGCTGTACTAGATCATTCTCTGTAGTTTACCCCTCAAACACTTTCCAAAAATTCCCTTCCCAATGAAATCCTTGAAGTACATTCACCTGAATGATTCTCCTCCTGGAATGAGCAACCTCAGCTCTCTTCAATGGGCTTTTTTATTAAGATTGCCTAGGTCTTTTTGGGTTATTTATCATTAATTGAGCCACCTATTCTAATCCCACTTTCTTGGGGGATCATGACCCCAAATGTATGGAGGTTTCCACCTACAACATTGGAAGTGTTTGAGAATGCTGCCACTTGTCTATTTTCTCTCCACCTAGTCTCCTCCACCAACTTGACCAGTAAACACTCTTTTAACAACTCTCCCAAGCTGTTGTCTCCACTTTTTATTTATTTATAATTAAAATATTCATAATTAAATTCAACATCCTTGACTTTCCTAAGTCATCAGTTACAACTTTAACATAAAATTTAACATAATGTCTTGGAATAAAATCAAATAAGATAATATTATTTTTCAAAATTGGGGCATGTGACAAGGTGAGCTGTGCAGAACCATGAGCCTCAGCACTTATTTTAGAGCTATCTCAAATTAAGAAAGAAAAGGATTTAGGAAGAAGTGGCAAGTCTCGGGAGTAAGAAAAATTGGATTTGATGGATGACTTTGCAGAGATGGAGAGGTTGGCTTCTCTCCCTTCACCAAAAATGGATCAGACAATTGGAAAATTGGATGTCTCAAGCAAGAAAAGCATTGTAGGAGGTTTAGATATTACCTCTTTGGAAGAGACAATTGCAAAAAGGGATTCAGAACTTCATTCTACCACTCAACTATGTTTTGATCTATCTAAAAATCTAACTTATGTTCAAGAGAAGCTGGATGGCTTGCAATCTAAAAAAGATGCCAATGAGAATGCTTTAGATAGTCTTCAGGCAAGGCTAGGTACCATCTTTGAGGCACATGTTGAGGGTGGTGATGCACATAGAGTTTTGGAAGTTGTTAAGTGTGCTATGACATAGAAAGGTGCGGTTCTCACTACCTCAGACTCTTCTACTAAGAAGTTGCTCAAAGACCCTTTTCCCTCTCACAATCTTGATCATCAACTTGCTTCTCAGTTTACAGAAAGATCAATGGAAGAAGAGGAAGATATATATCTCTCCGATGCTAAAAATCAAATTGATGTTAGTGAGCCTAAGTTGGAAAGCCTTGTCTCTGGAGTTGTTACTCTCCTAAAATTTATCGCCAAAAAATCTTGAAGTTCCTAGAAGTTCCCAGCCTCAAAAGTCCTTGACCTCAATACCAGTTAATTTGAGAAGTTTATAAAATATATAAATCATCTTTTGCATGGCAAAGTGGAGATCATACAGCTTCTTACCATGATATCTTCTGTATTGACCTAGTTTTCTAAAATTTGTGTTCCTCTTTTGGGGAATATGATGTTCAGAATGAAGCAAATGGATATTCTAGTATAATACCTGATATTGATAAGTCTATTTATTTTGAAAATGTGGATCTAAAACATATTCCATTGGAGGAGAAAATAACTTCTACTGCATTTTCATTGTATAGTAGTGATCCCAATGCAGATGGTGAGCTTAGGGTCATAGAACCAGAAAAAACTGCTTTGGAGTCTGAGGTGAAGGATGGATTGGCTAGACATGCAATTCTAGAAGATGAGCTTACATGGTTGAAGACAAAAAAAGATAACTTAAGAAATAAATTGGAAGAGGAGCTTCCGGAGGTGAGGACAAAGAAAGATAAATTAAGAAATGAATTGGTGGAATCCAAAGACGAGCTAAATCAAACAAAATACAAACTTACTGAAATAGAGGGAATGCTAGAAAACCTACGAGAACAACTTGCTTCTACTCAGGAGTCAAAGCTACTTGCAGAAAATCAATTGGAAACCATGACTTCAGTCAAAACAGATTTGGAGTCTCAGTTAAAGGCAGCAGAAGATGGGAGGAACCAATTATGTGAAACAATGAAGGATTTAGAATTAGAAATTCAAGAGGAGCATAAGTTCTAGGATGATGTTGAATCAAAGTTCCAGGATCTGTAGGAATAGTTATAAAGGTTAGTTAAAATGTTGCAAGCATGCATATGCACGGTACTCATGGTCACTGTTTGATCTGAAATTACAATCCTGAATGTGTCAACCAATTGAACTTCTTGGACTATTAAACTATGTGTCTTGTGAGAACAAATCCTATATCATACTCATGTAGATAGTTTGAAAGCCATAACCATTTATATTAAAGCTCAAGTAGTGTGTTTTGAGTGTTGAACCTTTAAGGTTAATTTTACAATTATATTATGTTATTGAATTTTAGGAAGGATGAAGAGTTGGAGAGTTCTCATTCATTGGTTCTAGATAATGATTTAAAGACAAGACAGGTATGAACATTTTAGGAGCCACCTAACTACTTAAATATTCCAATTTCACCATGGATCAGTAGCTTATTTTCAACTACACTGTAGTTTTTTTCATATACTAATCTTTTGTTGTAATAGAAGATGTTATTTTACTCTCTAACACTTGTTTAAGGTTTTAAAAATAAGGGTCAATATTTCTCATGAACAAATTATTTTTGCAGCAAAGGGAGATAGCTACTGCTACAGAGAAAATTTATGACTGCCAGCAAACAATACTTATTCTAGGGAGACAGTTGAAAGCCCTATATTCTATGAAGGACTCCATGGACTATTCATATGATATAGAAAATGGACATTCAAACTCAGGTGCGTCTCCTCTTGTAAGGCAAGATTCATTTTCCCAAAACACCAAGAATTCTAGGCATCATGCACTGGATGCATTTGATTGCTTCTATCATAACAGTGAAGCTAATGGAATATTTGATCAATGTCCTCTCTCCAACAACCAAAGTTCCTCAGGGGAATATGAACCTGATATGTCAGGCATTGGAAGTTCTAATAGAATGTCCAAAATATAGAAATAATTCAAAGGTAGAAATAAAACACCCCATCTTGGGTAATTTTGGGTTGGGGTGTTTTATTTCTACCTTGATGCATGATCCCTTGTACAGAAATATTTTACCTTAAATATTATAAAAGGAGTAGTGCTCATATTTATGTTTCTTGAGGCTCGTTGATGATCAACTGGTTAACCAAACCCCCAGTATAAGGGAGGTTCAAGATGTAGACGAAGCATCTTGTGCTTCAGAGATAACACTTGACTGCTAGATTTATAGAACCTTAAAAGTGTCCGACAGAGAACCATCAATGGCAGCAGCAAGCAGAGAATACCTATGTGCACACAAAGAAGGTACAATGGTCTGTACAATAGTGTTAATGGCAGGAACAATTGCACACCTTCCATTAGTAGTTTCATATAGTGGTAGTGAAAGTGTAGGGGCATTTATGAAGGATAAAGATACTGAGGGCGCATGCATGCATGTGCCTTCTTCAATTTAGTTCTAGTCTATATAAAAACAATAAAAACAATAATAATAAAATTTTAAGGTCACGACCGAGCCAAACACCAAACTAATCTATGATACATTGAGACCTCTTTGTTTGTGGGACAAGGGACCCCCTCCATGTAGCAATTTGTCTGCAAAGTTCACACAATATATTTAGCAGTTTAGTGTTATTTATGATTTTGCATTAGTGAATAGTGGCATGCACAATTTTGCATGTGGAAACTTTCCGAGTATAGATAGGGTGCAAATTGTTAGTTTTTGGTACCTTGGAAAGTGTGTTCAAGTCCTAAGTGCATGCAACACATGTGACAAAAAAAGGTACAAGTATGAACAAAACAATTCAGCAAAGGTGGTTCTAGAACAATTCTGTACTGTAGCAGAAGCTACTGCAAGTACTGCAAGTCTGTACAAACTTCAAAGTACAAACACATGTAACAATCTCAGTATATCCATACATCACGATGGTCTATATATGAGGCCACAACAGTAGAGCAGACTAGAGGGCACACCAATACTTTTGTAGGCTTCAAGCATTGAGGGTGCATGCATGCTCCAAAAATAGATAGTAAGGGATAATGTTATCCTCATCAATTCGCAGTTTTCTTCTAGTTTTTCAATTAAGTAAAAGAGGGTGCATGCAGTTGCATGTGTTAGTTTCAATTTATTAAGTAATTTTATAATTGTAGCTAAGTCTAAGTTTAGTTAGGAACATGCATACAAATAAGGACCCAGATCTCTAGGAGGAATCAGGATACATGCTTGTATGACTCAGGTCATCTCCAGTTGAGGAACTATTGCGCATTTGTATAGATTAATTATAGGGAGGAAGCTAGGACAAAGCCTATATGATGTACTGACTTGCTTCACCATCCTCAAGGTGGAAATAAAACACCCCAAAGGTAGAATTAATTCAAAGCTAAACATAAAAAATAGGATAACCCATTTTGTACTAAGTGGAACTCCTATGACATAGATCTTACAAGCTTCCCCCACATAGCAACATGCATCTTCTCAATGAAATCCCTCAATTGAAGACAATCAAAATGACCAAAAATTTCTTCTAGTCCAAACAATCCCCTATATTATTAATGATGTTGCAGTTAGTGTCTGATTTATGCCAAAGCATAGCTTGTTGTCCATACATGTTCGCCATCAAAATATCCAAATCATCTGATCACTTCAGATTGTGAAATCTTTACTTGGGACTGTTAGAACCTTTCAGTGATATTCATACAGAAAAAAAAAGCCTTGGTTCAAACTTTTTATTTGACACAGATTCAAGACCTACAAATGTGAACTGATACTATATAGACTGGTTTCTTTCTTTTGAGCTGGGGAATCTCAAGCTCCCAAAACATAACACTCTGCTTATTAGGTAGCCATGATATCAACATGGATTGAGAGATATGCACTACCTCTACATGCCCTGAAGAAAGAGCAGACCCTACCCATCTGGGAAATACCTATGGCTGAACTTAGTATGATTTTCCATCACTTTCTATATTGAATTAGTTACTGATCAAGAATAAAACCCTGCAATAACATCTATAAAATTTGGTCTAATCTAAAAATCAAACCTGAATTAAGAACATCTTGTTTTGTATAATCCGCAATGGGATGCAGCTCAGAGCAACCTGCTAATCCTCATAAATCTTATGAATTTTCTCGATGAGAATGTTTCAACTAGTTATCTCTGAAACCAAATAGAAAAATTTGTGGGGCTAATACTAATATAATACGATGCTAGTCAAGTGGGTTGTGGTAAAATGATTCAGGCTTGGATTAAAGACCTCTTGAAGACATGTTGCAACACTCACACCCATGGGTAAGCAATGTAGAACCCACTTCCTTAGAAAAGTGCCATATACCAACCTACAACAAATTATCGTACAGAGTTTTGTCCAAAGCTGGAAGAAAGAAATAATGTTTCTAAAGATATCATTTCAGTTCAATTATACAATATAGAACATGGGTAAGGCCTCTTGTCGCGAATTTGTAGGCCATGAATTCATTAGAGCAGGAAATTTGAAATATGCATCCTTACTATCAAGCATATCAACATGGAGTGGATGAGAAGAGAACAAAGCTCATTTTGCAAACAAAGCTCAAGAAATCCTAAACAATATTACAGATATGTAACAATTATCCACATTTGCACATAGACTCTGAAACTATTTTCAAGAGTGCCTAAAAACACCAGAAAAGTGTCATGGGATGATTAGAATGACACCTACAAAGATTTTTTACAAAAAATGAAAATATTTTACAATTAGTCTCTATCAATCAAGTACCATTTTTCCGCCATAGCTCAATCTTTAAATATCCACTCCTAGTGACAGAAAGCTAACATCTAGAATGCATGAACAATTTTTAATTGAAGAAAGTAACCACAAAGGCTATCTGTACCTGAGACATTTTTTGAGCAAGCTCAGTGTCCCCTCAATTGTCCTTTTCAAAAATATGTGCAATTCTGCTCAGCCCAGGTCGAAGGTTTGAAAAGGCCTCTTCGAATCCCTAATATCACATAGTGATTCCCTACCAAATTTCTTCATCAGCATTTCATATATGTTCAAAGTTTCAAACAAATGTAGTGATTCCGTAGGGGAATATCTCGTCAAAAACTAATACATTGATTGGAACTTGTGTCTACTCACCTATCATCACTACTAATAAGAACTCTGTAGATATGCAATCCATATGAAAATTCATGATAGAATATGTTCATTATCATCAAGAAGCCTAAAATCCAACAATAATGTTTGACATCCTAAGAAATGATGATTTTAAAATGTAGCCTATATTAAAGCAATTAGTCATGGGGTTTTCTCTTTAACAACCACGAACGTGAAATATATATCTGCTAAAAAAATTAAATCTTAACTATGTTAATTCCTTCAATGCTGGATTAATAAGAAATTGTACTTACCAAAACTGAAACTCTGAGTGCTTGCAAAATATTGAATTTGATGGCTAACAACTTCAATTCTTTGAGCATCTGAGGCATTGAACTCCAATATCATGTTCTAGTACTAACTCCCATAAATCTTGTGTGCTACATCCAACACAGTGGATGTCTTTGTGATACCAGGCATACCATAAATAAGGAGATGGGGCAGCTTGTTCTTGCTCGTCAACCTATCAAATTCATGGATCTAACAATGTCAACATCCTTAAACCTTGATTCCTAAATCCTGACTCAATAAAATTGCAATGCATATATTTTTAAACCCCAAAAGTGAAACTCAATGCGCATTATTCACTGCTCTAACAATTTTGGCATCCTTAAACCCTAAACACTGACACACCACACTTGCAACAAATACATCCTTAAACCCCAAATTTGAAACCTTAAACACATTATCAAACATCAAATTGTCACCATTGCATTGTAGGCATCGTTAAAAACAAAAACCTAAAACATTAAATTAAACCCTGAATATTCCCCTTTAAAATCATTAAATCCTAAACAACAAAACTTAAACATAAAATTGACATTCAAAAAATCCTAAAAACCAAAATGGGTAACAAAATCTTACCGCTTTCACCAAAATGGGTAGCAATTGCTTGTTTCGATGATATCTTTAAGAGCTGTGATGTCTGCGAGGGATTGAGGGTGATATTGTTTTACTCATGGGCCCGTCTTTTGAATAGCAGCACTCCTGAGTTTCCCTTTTCCTTTGTTATATTTTTTAGAAGGAAATTTTTCGTCGACATCCATTGACATTGGTTCCTCCATTTCCTACATGTTATCTATGAACAGTTGCAAGATATTTCACAATTGAAATGGCAGAGGAAAAGCAAATGGGAGGCCAAAAATGCACCAAATTACTTTTTGATCAAGGAGATTAATTGAATTTGTTATAATTTGTAAACCACATTGTTGTAGAGGTGGAAGTGTAAAAAAATTATAGTTATTAGTGCAAAAGAGTTATCTCTATTGTGTCCTTTGGTAGAATCTTAAATTTGTTTTACCAAATATATACTTTTATCTAAAAATTATATGCAGTGGTAATGATAATCTTGAAAGAGAACATTATAAAATTATAACAACCTACCTTTCAATAGAGTATGTAATGGGAGTGTTTATAAAATAAGAGAAAGTTATGTGATAATATGTTTTAGCACTTATGTCTTAGACGAGTGGGAGAGCTTGAGGTATTAGTCATTTTTCTTTAATAAAATAGTGTTTTCCTTCATGTTCTTTTTAGTTGTTTTCTTTTATAGATGTGCTTTCTCATCGAGTTTAGTTTGTTGTTGTTCTTAAGCTTAATTTTATTTTGCTTAGTTCCAAAAACTTTAATTTTTTTTCTTTTTTCACTCTACAAGTATGATCGTGGCATAAATTAGGCTAAGAGCACCAATGCACATAGCATGGTTAGACCATGTTTTACTTATATATTGATCGCACTCATGTTTGTAGATAACAATTTTCCATTTCTAAGAAACCTTAGATTCCTCGATATGGCATGCTACTAAATATTAACTTGAAGCATGTTCAAATTAACAATTAAAATTCCCAAGAACTCCACTTGTGCATACTAAATGGGTTGGTTGTGTGAAGTTTAAGTTAGAAATTGCGTCGACCCAAGAAATTGTGCTGACTTGACCAAGGACATGAAGAAAAATACATTAAAGGGGGGTATGGATGCAAAAAATGAATCAAAATGGGATGCAATTCACAGGTTGACAATGAGATGAGGTGACATTATTAACCTATACTATAAGTGTAACAAATACAACGCAGGCTAACCTATGCCAGTTCATAACAATGTTTGTGTTTTATCATTATGATAATTCCTAATGACCATTCAAATCCACATTGACAATTTTAAATGATGGTAGAACCATGACCCTTTTATATACACTTAAGGAATATGTGGCAAAAACAAACTGTAACTAATCCTTAGAGAGATGCATGCATGAGTATGTCATTGGTTCCTTTTCACCCTTTAGCTTTATCCTCAATGAGATTGAAACGAATAGACAAAGGGATGTATAATATAAATATAAGTGATGTGGTTATAAAGAGATGTACTATGCAAAGTTTTCATCCCAATAGTGATCTATTTTTCTAAACCCCCTAGGTCCAACTTTACATGTTAGGATCAAATTTTCTTGTAGCCCTAATTTATCCATTATTTCTCTTACATGGATTTCTTTGCAACTACATATATCAATAGGAAATAGTTTCTAGGTAGAGATGTTGAATTCAACAAACTCACCATATGACATGAAAAGAGCTAGTTCAAGACGTTTTGAAAATTAAAGGTTAAAATACTTAAATATATTCAAGGCTATACTCCTTACTATGAGAAGGTAAAGGAAAATCACATTTTCATGTGTTATATATGTTGAATTTCAAAACTAACAAATCCATATTTACCCATGATATCAAATAATATGATCATTATAAGAGATATTTGGTTTGTTTCAATACTTTTTTATAAATTGAATGCATATTCAAAATCCCTTAGGATTAAAAACACTCACTAAAAGTAAATGAAATTTATGAATAGAGATATGTTGTAGTGTATCTTTAGTGGAAATAAAGGTTAATGTTAAACAAGATTCCCCTATATAATACAAGTTAGGAATCCATGTATAAAAAAACACATAGTCTACAAAATTTATTTTTACTTGTTTTCAAACTTGATCACCAACACGTTTTACCATTATTTGTGTGTCAAGTTCAATAATAATCTTTTACAATCACTAGCCTCACGCATCTTCTCTTTGTCCTTATAAGAATGTACAATCTATATCACCTATTCAATTGATTTAAGGGACAAGTGATTCCAATTAATTTTAAGTTGTGTTCAACAGATGTAGTCAAGACAACACACTAACACAACTTGCAAAGCATCTAACTCATAATTAGTAACCCAATATAAATCCTCCACATTTCTGTTAACTCTTGTAAAGCATCTCACTCATAATTAGTATCTCAATATAAACCCTCACACATTGTGAATTATTTATAGAAAAATAGAATTCACGCCAACAAGGTTAACAAAAAGAGTGATTTGATGTTTTTTTAGAGAGTAGGTTAGAGAGTTGGAGCGTTATCCTAGGCATATATATTTAATTTAGAGGTTATTCTTTGTGTCTCTTACTATGTTGGTTTTATGCATGCATATTTTCAAAATGTTCATGTCAAGTCATGTATATATTTTATTACATGAAATTTTGCACTTAACTTAGTAGAATGTTGTTGTAATATATCTATAGGTTATACATATTCTAGTGGAGATTTCTGAGATGATGAAACTAGACATAAGAAAGAGAGCAACATGAGAGACATTGATGAGTTGTAATTACATATTTTAAGATTTCATACAGTATTGAAAAATATGTATTTATTTTACAAAGAGTTGCATTTATAATTCTAATTATTACTTATTGTAATGTGTTTTGTGTTGCAAAAAAGCTTAACTAAAAACCTAACACCATTTCTAAATATTATAACAAAAATAGAAAGAGGCCTAGATATGGGCTACTTGTATTGAATGTAGTGGGGATAAAATTATAGCAATATTAGTTGTAATAGATGTAAACATGATAGACAAGGTATGATATGTCATACATTTTTTTAGATAAATTTAGAATGTAATTGTTATCTAATATACTACATTTTTTGTTACACTTATTTATTCTATTACATGCATATTGATGGTGTGAGCATAGAGTGCAAGTATGACGATGAATAGAGACAAATACTTCTTTCATCAATATAATATAAATAAAATACTTTCAATTTTGATGATATAAAAGTTACTAATGAAGGAAAACTTTTAGAATACAGTCTGTTCTGAGAGGACCATCCACCCGGCACAATGAATTCTACCAAGACCTAGATTTATAAAAAGCCTAGAGTAAATGATGTTGAGAGGTACATAATGTTGTGCTATTGTAGTGTTGTATCAACATACTAAAATGGTGTAGTAGTTTTGACAAGGTGCACAATATTCAAATTTAGGTAAAAGGGTGAAAGGCCCATAAGGTATAACAAGCTTGGGGACACGGTAAAAGCCTAGTTAATGTCACCACAACTAAGGAACATGATAATTATGATGGTCCTTGGTGTAGGGATAAGGATTTCTACCCTAGTAGATGACATGCAAATGGAGCTAACACTTTCTATGGTATTGGAGCCTTAATCTTATGGAATAAAAAGCTAGGGTGTGGTAATGGAGAAATCAGATAATGAGTATTGAGCTCGATGTGGTTCCTTGGCCAGAACACAAATTAGTTATTTTATCTTTGATGTTCCATGATGGTATTGATGCTAGTGTTGGTCATGCAAGAGTTGAAGACATAGAGTTTCAAGAGTCACACCCTATGATGGACATGTAGGATTAGTTGATTAAAATTAATGAACTAAGAACAAACTATCTGGTGTTATATAGAAGAACAATTCCTTGATAGAATGTGATTGATGAAGAATCCAGACATGTTGTCCCCTAGAGCTTCAAGGAACCTAATAAGGAATATTATTGTTCACTTTTGATGTAAATTAAAGTAGAGGAGTTTTGAATTCTAGTGCAGGATCTAAAAAATGCAACATTTATGCCACCATTAGTCCAAATATTTGCAATCTTATGTTATTCCAACTATTTGCAGTCTTTTGTCTTTTTACTATGCTCTACCTTGTGGATTTTCTCCCTTCGCCCCATTGGTCACTTTGGTCTCCAAAAAACCATTGTGATTGGTATCTTCCTTGATATAGGTTACGTGCTTGAAGGGTCATGTGAGGATGAAATAGTTGAACCTAACTTAGGAGGAAGAGGTATCACAAATATTGAAATGGAGACCGTATCCTTCTTCTAGGCCAACAGTTCCATATGTAAAGGATTTTATGATGGCTTGGGGCCCACACATAGTCCATGAGTCCTAGAGGAAACTTTCATGGATTCAAACTCTATATTTTGATCTTGGACTGTGTCTAATGTCATGATAACCATCCTTAACGTTCCAAACTAAAAATGGCATGTTAATTCTCAAAATGATGGACATATCTCCCATCCAAACATTACCTCTAATGATGGAAGATGTCAACACTCATAAAGGATTTCATTAAATGAAGGTTGAATGAAAAAACGTTCTTGATGCAAGGGAGGTTCAAATGAAATAGTGCATAGTAGAAAGTGTAAAAATGGCCATAAGGAGTTGAACCTTCTTGATAACATTTAAAAAAATACTCCTTGCTACAATGGTCTCATCCTAGACTAGAAGCACAGAACTAGTTAGTACATCAAATACACAAATTTTTAAAGAGTTCCCAATGTAGGTAAAACACATGCATTAAATGAGTGGAACATATGTGGTATGATCTATGTCATTCAATATAGAAATTGTTTCCATCCAATCAACATTGCAAACATGTTTCTATAGTAAAAATGTTAGCTTATTTTCACTTTTTCCATCTTATTACCATGAATCCATGCCTTGGAACATTTATTCCATGCATGCCATTAGAATGAAACTAATTTACTTCATTTTCATGTTGTTCCAGTATTACATGTAGCATTTTTTAAATGAATTTGTTGTGATTACCAAGTCCCTCATTGGCAGGTCACTCCATATTTTTCCCATACAAATCATGAATCGTACTACTAGTAGAAGGTTGTCATTCAACCACCAAGACATTCTTCTTAAGGAATTATTACCAAAAATATATATTTGAAGCATGATTCACCAAGGCACTTACCACTAAGGAACTTTTCTTCAAAAAATCTTTTCACTAATGCACTTCACTAAGATGGCCTTCACTACTACAAAAAGTATGCACAACATCACACCCTTATCATCTAAAACTGTCACCATGACAAATTCACCCAGACTTGACTATGTCCATGTGTTCGTTACTTAGGGCATGTTCCTCTTGGATAATGCATTCCTTTTATCCTCAATTTCCACCACAAGACACCAAGGGAATTATCACTTCATCATTCCAAATCTTAGATTCCCTGTGGAGGGCTTGTGGTGGTAATTTGGGGCCCCACGCATGAGATTTAGAGGAAAATTTTACAGCTTAAGACCATATTTTTTACTATATTTGAATTCACGCATCAAGAACCATCCCCTATGTGAAATTTCTCAAAATGATGACCATATCTTACATGTAGAATATGTATTTTATATGTAGATCCATGGTATGTGATGGTCCATGACATTGTAAACAAATGGTGTGAAATTAGGCCTTAAATTTAAACCCTATACTATGGTGTGGGCCAAGAGATCCATGATTGATGTTATAAATCTCAAAATACAAACATATCCCACTTGTAGTTGAAAGAATATTCCCTCCATATATATTATGTGTTGTCTCAAGGCCTTACAATGCATCACTCATGAGACACATTGTTACATCTAGGCTAGAGATTCCATATGTAGTTCTTATGTGGTAGTCTAGGTTAACATGCATGGACCATCAACCCCATAGAAAATTAACATGGCATAAGACCGTAAACTTATCCCAAGGAGAGTCCACCTAGTTTTTCTAAGAAAATGCAAGCCAAAACAAAAACTATTGTATTGTGATTCAAATTATTTATTATTGTCATATTTTGAAAATATATCCTTTGAAGTGTATGGATGAATTGCAACTTTTATGAGAAAAACAAATGAATGATTTATTTTCTTTGATATGTGTCAATGTGTTCATAACTTGATAGGTACACAAATATATAAGAATGTGTGAAATTGTTGTTTAGAATCTGTGACAACTGAATCTATTGAGAGGACTTATTGCCATTCAAAAGTATTTATCCAATGTGCTCTTAGGTATCTATCCAATCAGTCCTTTAGCCATATTGAATTTTACACACATAACTACTAATGCTCCTACTTGGATATATGCAGATATCTTTTTGTCACCATCAAGGAGTTGACTGGTTGGTCAAGAGCGGGTGGTGATATTCCCCTTACTAGGATTCAATTCCATCCAAGAGTGTTGTATGTTTTATTTTGTGATATAGAGAGATCTGGCTGTGGAGTTTTCTTTGCAATGCAACACAATGTCCCACCTATTGATAGGTGTTTGATGCCCAACACTTAAGTAGAGAGGAAGCACAATATCCCACTTATTTTGGATGTTTTCCGAACACAATTCCTAGCTCTAATCCTAGTGCAATTCCTAGTGCAGTTCCTTTCAAAATTTCTAGCATTATTCCAGGTGCTATACCTGGATCTACACCAAGCACTATGTTGTATGTTTTCTAGGCATAATTCTTGGCTATATACTTGACGCTATGTTGAATTTTTTTCCTGCCAAAATTCATGGTGCAATTTTTGTCGCTAACCTTGGATTAATATGTGGTCCTATGCTATTTAGGACATTTTTTTCGAGGTATTCTTGGCATTATATGGGATGCTTTTGTGGACGCTAATTGGGGCGTTAATTGGGATGCTAATTGGGATTCTAATTGGTATGATAATTGTGATGCTAATTGGGACACTAATTGGGATGTTAATTGGGATGTTAATTATCATCCAAAATAGCGCCAACTTTTAAAAAGGGATGATAATTGGGATGCTAATTAGGATGTGTTGCTGCCGCAACTGTTTTACCCCCCAAATTAATGTTTTAATTTCTGGGCCCCTCCTCATTATTTTGTATGGATTGATTATTGAATTCTTGAGCTCCTTGAGCGTGTTTTTTTTCGTTTCTCTGAAGGTGGATGTCAGTAATTATGTATGCCTTGTTCATTTTTGGGTTTGAGTCGTGAATGTGTGTTCGAAGAGAAGTAAATTTGCTGCGCTTCAGTGCATCCTTTGTGAAGAAAGGCAACTTTGGGTACAGCCGAACCTTAGCACTACTCAAATACTTGAGTTTTCCTATAAGCGAGCCCCTTTTACTGTTGGATCGGGGCTGCGAAGTTTTGACCCTCCCGCCATTGCAGCCCCAAGACGTTTCTTTCGTCTGACGTTTGAATTCACCCGACACCCGATTCACCTTGGCCTTCGACTGACCGCCCATAGCCCGAACTCGTCTGCTGTTTCAGTTGGGGAGATCATTGTATCCTCCGACTGGAGTACCTTTCGACGTCCGACTAAGCTTACCTCTCCACTCCGCATAGTCTCTAACTCTCCTCCCCACCGTTGCAGCCCCTAGAGTCTCCTGGTGTCCAAAACTTAACCCGTCCGACGTCCGATTTGTAGCTCATCTCGCCCGTGTTTCGCTTGGCAGTCACTCAAGTCTCATCCAACGTTATGGCCAGCTGAATCTTCTAGCCTGCGAACTCACTCGTTTCTGACAGCCGACTTTAATGTTCCCGCCATCGACTATAGGATATTTTTCCAGGCCTACATGTGGTTCACTCGGCTGCTCCCTTGTAGAATGGCAGTTGATTGATAATTTTTGTTGTTTTTTGAATCATGCTCGTAGATCGAATGCAGATAGACCGGTCAATCTGTCACGATGAGAAGAAAGACTAACCCATTTGGCAGAGGTATGGATGAAAAGAGGCAAATAAGGGGACGAAGTCCGGAGCTGTAAAGGCGTGATCCCAGAAACAGATCATTTACCAAGTTGTCATGATCACATAATGACAAAAGATCGTAATGTGGAGAGTTTGAGAAACCGAAAGACCATGCGTCTGGAAAATGAAACGCTTTAGAATTATAGTTTAAATAAGGGGATGGCACACTGAGAAAGGGATTTTTCCCCTGGATAATTTGTAATAGCTTGCTTGTAAGAGGAACTACTTCGTTTTGCAAAGGAGACTGCAATGTTGCCTATTGGAAAGAGTGCATAGTGAAATGTATCAATGCGATTAAATGAATAATGTTGAAAAGGAACTGTTTCGTTTTCAGCTGTGTTCATTTACTGTAAGAGTATTTAATGTTCTGAACCTATGTTCCTGTTAAATGTTCTTCAGTATTCTTTGGGATGTCTTTCACTGTGAGCAATGAATGTTATTATAAAATGATCGGCTATCTGGTTATTTAAATATCTATAAGAGCTCATGTGTGTTGAATGAAATACCAGCTATCTGTGATTCTTCACAACACATGTGCAAAATGTATTGTTCACTTAAAATGATAACCTTGCTCCCTAGGGATAGATAGATAGTTATTTTGTTTCTTTTCGTATGCGATTGGGTTGCCCGTGGGCCTAAGACGAGAGGTAAGAACCTGCGCATCACTTTGTGACTGCCCCCTGCATTCCGATCACCCTGCATTTAGTTAGGCACTTGCATTCCATCTCTTAAGTCAAAATACAAAAACTCGGTGGGCCGGGCCGCAACCGGTAAAACCTTTGTTTTGTTACTTGACCTACGGTAGCCGGACTGTAAACCAGACGGATTCCCTATACCAAACAGTCAATGGGCTAGTTGGGAACGTTGATTGGGGAGAATCCCTTGCTGTTGTCACCTGCGATTTTCCAGGCCTCAATAGTTTTGGCGCTAGAAGGAGGGCCGCCAGTGCATGGCTGGACGAGGAAACCCGTTTTCCCGAGAATATTCCACTGGTTACAGTTCTGAAAGTAGTGTGCCATGCAATTCAATTCCGGAAGAAGAAGAAAGATAATATCTATACCCTGTTCGCAACGAGATTGTTAATGATCTGAGAAGACACACCAGGGCATACTTAAAGAAGATTGGAGGATTGCCTATCATCCCCGAGTTGCCTAGAAGAGAATAAAAGAGAAAAGATCGTCCTACAATAGAAGATTCAGTGTTGGTTGGAGACTGGGAAGAGCTTGTAGAGACTGCCTTACAAGAAGTTGAGCTCCCTTTGAATCAAGAAGGCCCGGATACCCCTTACGTTTCTCCTGTTCACACCGCTGTTGGTTCACGTCCGCATTCTCCACCTCAACTTATGGCAGCAGCTAATGCCAATCAGCCACCTAATCCTCCAAACCCGCCACCTGCATGGAAAGCCAGATCACCTCTGAATCTGACCCCACCTTTGCACGACCTACCTCAAGCCTTCGAAAAGTTATTGCCTAAGTTTGACCCCAATGAGAAGATATTGGTAGATGACCACTTGCAGAGTTTTTATTTGGCTATAGAAGGACTAAGGGCAGGGGAGCATGAATATGTGGTTTGTAGACTTTTCCCACATACCCTTAAAGGAACCGCAACCTCTTGGTATTTTGGATTGCCCGCCAATTCTATCCCAGATTGGGATACCTTCGAAAGAATGTTCAGAAGTAAGTACGCGGTCCAAAAGACTCACGCTGCCCTTATGAAAGGACTTTGTGCTTTGAAGAAAGAAAAGAAGGAAAAAGTGCACAGTTTTACACAAAGGTTTACAGCATATCTAAAAAATTTCTCTGATGCAGACAAACCTTCAGAAAAGGTCCTAATTGAGTATTATACATCAGCTTTGGGTCCTGACTTGGCCATGTTTGCAAAAGGTAGGGCCAAGCCCACTTTGACGGAGACTTATGAAGAGGCAGAAGTAGTGGAAGGAGAAAGGGAGAGCATTGAATATTATCCTGAACAGTCAGGAGAGAAAAGGAGAACTTTGATGTTTACTAAGCCCAAGGAGGAGAAAACACCAGATTATAAAGGTATGGCCAAAATGGTGCAGAAGCTGTCTAACAAGATCATAGACTTAGAGAAAGAAAAGGAAGCACAAAATTTTTACAGGCCATATTATAAGAAGAGGGAGGACAACAATCAGTCCCAACCTCCTCCTCAAAAGAATGCATCCATGAATCTAACAGACATAGGAATGGAAAATTTCTGTACCTTTCATCAACAACCTCATTCCGAAAGAAACTGTCCGCAATGGATAAATTCAATGACATTGGTCATGAATTAGATGTTGGACTCGAGATTAACAGAAGAAGATGATGATGAAAAGAAAGAAAATGCTGGTTCTACTTCTACAAAAGAACAGGAAGAAGAGACTATGGCTCTATGGATCTCTGTTTCAGTACTCGACGCAGAAGAAGAGAATACTCAGGGACGCAAAGAGGTCAGTGAAGCTAACGTGACAACTAGGAGTAAGGGGACGGTTAGCGATGACAGTCTTTTACTCCCAAAGATCAGAAGGCTGGAAAGAAATGTCAGGAAGAAGTTTCAAGACAAGTCGTTCGCCGATCAGGTACTAGAATTCACCATTACCAATCAAGACCCTAAACAGAACAGAACGTGGCCTAGGCCAAATGAAGAGAATGCGAACGCTGATAAATATCAGCCCACTAAATCACAAATTGAATATGACATTGTTGAAGATTTGAAGAAGATAAAAGCAAACGTCCCACTGTTTGAAATGTGCAAAGTACCTCAACAGAAAGAAAGGTTGTTGAAAGCACTTGAAACATCTGAAGGGAAGTTTCCCACTGAAAATCAGCCTCGGGATGAAGAAGAAATTGGAGAAGCTACCACTGGAGGTATGTCCAAAACTAAACACCCACCTTTCCTCTTGACATTTGAAGTTTTTAATCATAACGTGCACAATTGTCTAGTAGACTCCGGGGCGTCAATTAATGTTATGCCCATATCAGTATGTAAGAAAATAAACGGGAAGCCTAAGCCATCCACATGGAGGGTGGTGCAATTGGATAGGACAGACGTTAAGGTAATTGGGGAGATGGAAGACATCCTAATCCGCCTAGCATCCGATAACAGAGTATGCCAAGTTATTAACATTGTAGTGGCTGATATACTAGATGCTTACGGCCTGGTCCTGAGTAGAGATTGGTCGGCCAAATTAAATGGGTATTTTGCATCAGATTGGTCACATCTTTGGTTGCCGTACAAAGGAAGTCCCAATCAGATCAAAGTTTCGAGAGAACCTTACATGAAGTACAATATCACTCAATTGGATGAAAAGAATGTGCCGGTCGAATCTGTATTGGGAAACTACTTTTTTGAACTAGAACCAGGGAATTATCAAGCGGAAGAGGCTAGCAATACATCTGACACATAGCCTGATTTCCTTCGTTTTTCTCAGGCTGATGAGCTTGACTGTAAAATAGTAGATTTAGCTGTAGGAATAGATTCATTTTCAGTAGATAATGTTTTTTGGACTTTATATTTTGACGGCTCAAAGACATTAGAAGGGTCAGGGGCCGGCTCCGTCCTTATTTATCCACAAAAAAATAAATATTTCCTGTCTTGTAGATTAGAGTTTGAATGTACTAACAATACAGCCGAATATGAAGCACTGCTGCAGGGACTCAAACAAGCGATTGAGCTAAAGGTTAGTAATTTAAAAGTTTTCGGGGACTCAGAAATAGTTATGAAACAAATAAGAAATCAAATACATTGTGTTTCTCCTCACTTGAAAGCTTACCAAAACGAGGTATGGGTTTTGCTGAGACATTTCCATGCATTTAACATTATTTCAATCCCAAGAATAAAAAACGCCGCTGCTGATCTTTTAGCTACATCAACTGCCAGGCTGGTTCCTACTAATAACAAATGCTCTATTGAACTGCTTTTCAGCCTGTCGGTACCTGATATGATCACCAACCTGCGAGTATTTGACGATGATCAGCAAATAATTGAGTTCTTGACAAACGATGAGGTCTTTAAAGGAGCCATTATCGATGATGAAGAACATCAGGCTGAAATGAAATATGACAATTTCATTCCCATAGGGGTTAGGACGTTAGAGAAGATGTTTGACTTGAATGAGAAATTTAGAAGACCCAAAAATGTGAAGACGCACAGCTCAACTCTACAGTTCAAGCTAGTAAACTTAGGGACTGAAATGGAGCCTAAGTTCGTGAACCTCGGCAAGTGCTGTTCACCAGCTGAAAGAGACAAATTCCTCAGTCTGTTTAAGGAGTACAAATATGTTTTTGCATGGACGTACGCAGATTTAAAAACCTATGACACTAATATAATCAAACATATCATTCCTATTAAAGCAGGCGTCAAGCCATATCAGCAGCCGTTGAGGAAAATGCACCAAAAGCTAGAACCACTAATTCAAAGCGAGGTGAAGAAATTGTTGGACGCTAGGATTATCTTTAAGGTCAGGCCTTCTGAATGGGTGTCAAACCTGGTGCCTGTCAGAAAAAAGTCGTGAGAAATCAGGCTATGCGTGGACTTTAGAAACTTAAACTGCGCCTCAGATAAAGACAACTACCCGGTGCCTCCCATGGAGCAATTGCTACAGATGGTTTTTGGCTCTGAAATGTTTTCATTGTTAGATGGTTTCTCTGGTTATAACCAAGTGTTAGTAGCTGAAGAAGACAGATTGAAGACAACATTCAGAACGAAATGGGGAACTTTCGCCTATAGAAGAATGCCTTTTGGACTGATTAATGCTGGAGCAACATTTCAAAGAGCTATGGAAATAGCGTTCCGTGGACTGATTGGACGAAGTGTGGTGGTCTACCTTGATGACATCACAATATTTTCGAAGAAAAGAGGGGAGCACGCGTTCCACTTGAAGCAAATCTTCGAGCGCTATCGGAAATATGGCATTTCCCTCAATCCTAAAAAGTGCGTGTTCGCGGCCACTAAAGGCAAGTTACTGGGGCACATAGTGTCAAAAATAGGTATATCCATAGACCCAGAAAGAATTAAGGCTATTGAACAAATCCCTATGCCCCATAATAAAAAAGGAATGCAAACCTTCTTGGGAACAATAAATTTCGTACGAAGGTTCATGCCTGATTTTGCCCAGACCGTTAAGCCATTGCAGCAGATGAGCAAGCAAAATGCACAATTTAAGTGGACTGAAACAGAAAAGAATGCTTTCAGTAAAATCAAAAATGCTGTTGCACATGTACCCTCTCTGAAAAGTCCAGACTTTGACAAGGAATTTATTATGTACACATTTGCGTCCGATGATTCATTGGCAGTCGTACTTACGCAAAAGGAAGATGGGGGTGACGAATTCCCAATCTCTTTTATGAGCACTGGGCTACAAGGGGCTGAATTAAACTACCCGGCCATTGATAAGCAGGCATACGCAGTATTTAAGGCAGTCAAGCAATTCACGCCTTATATACTAAAAAATCGTACCAAGGTAATAGTCCCTTACCCAGCTGTAAGATCCCTTCTCATTCAAAAAGAATTAGGAGAAAGAAGGGGAAACTGGGTAACAGCACTCCAGGAATACGATCTTGAATTCAAACAAGCTACTATAGTAAAAGGTCAAGGGTTATGCAAACTGATGACTAGAAAGACAAACAATGAAGAACAAGCATGGGAAGATGAAGCTGAGTTGCATGTAGTGGATGTTTTCCCTTTATTCACAGCTCCTGAATCTTGGTATAGAGACCTTGTGCACTACTTGCAGTCAGGGGTGTTGCCAGAACATTGGAGTTCCAAACAAAGAAGAGCTTTGCATCTGAAATCAACTTCCTACCAAATCATAGAAGGCATATTGTTCAGAAAAAACTATGGTGGAGTCCTCCTGAGATGTTTGGAGAAAGAAGATGCTGAGAAGGTGATGTCTGAATTGCATGATGGTCCGGCTAGGGGACATTATTCAGGGGACACTACAGCCCACAAGGTTCTCAGATCCGGTTACTACTGGCCAACACTTTTCAGGGATGCACATGCACACGTCAGAAAATGTGATACTTGCCAAAGATGTGGCAGGAGACAACCGAGAGCAGCAGCACCTCTAAAGCCTGTAATGATCACGGAGCCTTTTGAACAATGGGGAATAGACATCATTGGAGAAATAAAGCCAAATTCTTCCCTGCTGCACAAGTATATTCTTACTACAACTGATTATCTCACTCGCTGGGTCAAAGCTATCCCATTGCGCAAGATAAACGAAGACAAATTCATCAGTTTTCTACAAGATCATATTATGACCAGGTTTGGGGTTCCAAGCTCGTTAGTTTTTTATAATGCTAAGTATTTTTCATCCATTAAATTGACTGCATTTGCTCATGAGAAAGGAATAAAACTACATTACTCTGCTAACTACTATCCGCAAGGGAATGGCCTGGCTGAATCCTCCAATAAAAACCTCATTAGAATCCTGAAGAAAACTGTCATAGAAAACCAGCGAAGTTGGCACTCAGCCTTACCCAATGCCCTGTGGGCTAATAGAGTTACCCCCAAGGCTGCCATAGGAGTGTCACCCTTTACCCTTGTGTACGGAAAGGAAGCCATCCTGCCTCCCAATATTCTACTATCGTCTTCCATACTAGCTCAAGAGTCTAGGGGGTCGGATGATGAAGTTCTGCAAATAAGAATATATAATCTCTTAAAAGCAGAAGAAGCCAGATCCAAGGCTAGAGAACGTTTCAAACAACAGCAGGAAGTAGTCAAAAGATGGTTTGACAAGCATAAAGCTGGGAAAAAGGACTTTGAAGTAGGAGACTTAGTCCTCAAGTGGGACCACCCCCATGATGAAAAGGGGAAGCATACCAAATTTCAGCAGTTATGGGTAGGTCCCTTTCAGATTGTAGCCAAACTTGGCCCTGCTACTTATAAGCTGCAGGATTTACAGGGATGGGAGGAGAACTTGTCAGTTAATGGTTTGGTTCTCAAGTCTTACTTTTCTTGATTTTTCTTCGATTTTTTTGCCTTGTATATAAATAAGCTGTGTGGTTGTTGTCAAGTCATGCTTTCTTTTGATTTAATTTAAAAATAAAAAATAAAAAATTTGGTCTTCAATAGGGAAAACAAACTTGTGGTCGTCTAGAGGATACTAAGGTCTTTTGGGAAGAGCAAATATGTTGAGTATCAGCCTGTGTATTCCTTAAAGAATTCTTCCAGCCTAACAGTTTCTCGAATAAAATGTTATGTGCATTGAAGTCCTGCTCAACCCCTTTGAATTAAACCGGATTCAAAGAGTCTGGAGTACTATGTTGGGGCTCCATCCACGTCACATTCAAATGTTCTAAGGAGGGATAGTAAAGGACCCATGAGAGGAAGCAAGGTGAACAACGTATTAAATATAAATGATCCCATGCCAAGAAACAAATGCCAAAAGGAAGATAAAGAGTCAAACCTCTATAAAAGCATCATAAATCAAAGCAAGTGCTAAAATCCTAAATGCTAGATTGCCAAAATATCCTCTCCGTCCGTGAGCTGAGACTTAAGTACACCACTCACACAAAAGGGCACTATGGGATAGAGGATCCTAAATTAAAATTCAGTAAGAGAGGCGCACAGAAAGACTCAAATGAAAGGGACAAAAGTCCAAAAGCACCAAAGTGCTAAGGTGGCATGGGAATGAGGAACAAACAGATACTGTTGTTTACTATATGCTGCAATCCTATGGTGTCCACACTGCTGGATACCTGAAAACAGAGGTAATAATGAAAATCATACTCTGGCCTCAGCATAGTTATTTGGACTTGAAGGTTTCGGTTTTCCTTTCCCCAAAGGACTAGCATAAATGTTTAAGGTACACACTTCGATGATTTACGAAATCTGGATGGCTGGAAGAATCCAATGGATGCATCTGTTGCAAAACAGTCTACCACTTGAAGAAAATAATCACCCAGTAATCGCCAGTTGTTGCTGTCGCAATTGTTTTCCCCCCAAATTAATGTTTTAATTTCTGGGCCCCTCCTCATTATTTTGTATGGATTGATCGTTGAATTCTTGAGCTCCTTGAGCGTGTTTTTTTTCGTTTCTCTGAACGTGGATGTCAGTAATTATGTATGCCTTGTTCATTTTTGGGTTTGAGTCGTGAATGTGTGTTCGAAGAGAAGTAAATTTGCTGCGCTTCAGCGCATCCTTTGTGAAGAAAGGCGACTTTGGGTACAGCCGAAACTTAGCACTACTCAAATACTTGAGTTTCCCTATAAGTGAGCCCATTTTACTGTTGGATCGGGGCTGCGAAGTTTCGACCCTCCCGCCGTTGTGGCCCCAAGACGTTTCTTTCATCTGACGTTTGAATTCACTCGACGCCCGATTCACCTTGGCCTTCGATCGGTCTCCCATAGCCCGGACTCGTCCGTCGTTTTGGCTGGGGAGATCATTGTATCCTCCGACTGGAGTACCTTCTGACGTCCGACTAAGCTTACCTGTCCGCTCCGCATAGTCTCTAACTCTCCTCCCCGCCGTTGCAGCCCCTAGAGTCTCCTATTGTCCGAAACTTAACCCGTCCGACGTCCGATTTGTAGCTCATCTCGCCCATGTTTCGCTTGGCAGTGACTCAAGTCTCATCCGACGTTACGGCCAACTGAATCTTCTAGCCTGCAAACTCACTCATTTTTGACAGCCGACTTTAATGTTCCCACCATCGACTATAGGCTATTTTGCCAGGCCCACATGTGGTTCACTCAGCTGCTCTATTGTAGAATGGCAGTTGATTGATAATTTTTGTTGTTTTTTGAATCGTGCTCGTAGATTGAATGCAGACAGACCGGTCAATCTGTCACGATGAGAAGAAAGACTAACCCATTTGGCAGAGGTATGGCTGAAAAGAGGCAAATAAGGGGACGAAGTCCGGAGCTGTAAAGGCGTGATCCCAGAAACGGATCAGTTACCAAGTTGTCATGATCACATAATGACAAAAGATTGGAATGTGGAGAGTTTGAGAAACCGAAAGACCATGCGTCTGGAAAACGAAACGCTTTAGAATTATAGTTTAAATAAGGGGATGGCACACTGAGAAAGGTATTTTTCCCCTGGATAATTTGTAATAGTTTTCTTGTAAGAGGAACTACTTCGTTTTGCAAAGGAGACTGCAATGTTGCCTGTTGGAAAGAGTGCATAGTGAAATGTATCAATGTGATTAAATGAATAATGTTGAAGAGGAACTATTTTGTTTTCAGCTGTGTTCATTTACTGTAAGAGTATTTAATGTTCTGAACCTATGTTCCTGTTAAATGTTCTTCAGTATTCTTTGGGATGTCTTTCACTGTGAGCAATGAATGTTATTATAAAATGATCGGCTATCTGGTTATTTAAATATCTGTAAGAGCTCATGTGTCTTGAATGAAATACCAGCTATCTGTGATTCTTCACAATGCATGTGCAAAATGTATTGTTCACTTAAAATGATAACCTTGCTCCGTAGGGATAGATAGATAGTTATTTTGTTTCTTTTCGTATGTGATTGGGTTGCCCGTGGGCCTAAGACGAGAGGTAAGAACCTGCGCATCACTTTGTGACCGCCCCCTGCATTCCGATCACCCTGCATTTATTTAGGCACTTGCATTCCATCTCTTAAGTAAAAATACAAAAACTCGGTGGGCCAGGCCGCAACCGGTAAAACCTTTGTTTTGTTACTTGACCTACGGTAGCCGGACCATAAACCGGACGGATTCCCTATACCAAACAGTCGATGGGCTAGTTGGGAACGTTGATTGGGGAGAATCCCTTGCTGTTGTCGCCTGCGATTTTCCAGGCCTCAACAGGATGTTAATTGGGATTCTAATTGGGATGCTAATTGGGTCTCTAATTGGGATGTTGTAATACCCTAGTTTTGACCCCATTTGTGTTAAAGGGTACATGATGTAAATTTTGTAATTAATCATGGTGGGGAGCTAAAGGAAAAATCCCCACCATCGATTTGGTTGTGTATGTTTCGGCAATAGGGATCGTTGTCGATGGTATATCATGCTATCTGGCACATTATAGTTTTGGCATCATGTAAATATGCACATCAATTTAATTAAACCTATAGCTAGCTACGACGATGCAACGTTAAATGAAAAGGGCATGATTCCTAAGGATAGGGGGGATTGTTAAACTAGGAACCATGGAGAAAATCCACATGTCATCACCCTGTTTGTTTTTGCTCACCTTCCCTTGTCTCATCCAACCACCATTTTAATGTGATGTTGAGTTGTTGAGGCAATTATTGCTGGAAGTGGAGGGTAGCAGGACTGTCAGTCTTTGCCACATGCTCACTCCTCCAGTCCTCTCTCCACTTTCACGTGGGTAAGGGAACCATCACCATGCCACTCTCTTGGCCGTTGGGTTCACTCTCACGTAGGGATGCCCAAGGGGATGGTTCATCTTCCTCATGCAGAGCTAAGTTTAGAAGGGGTACGATTCTTGTTTGGGGGTTCACCTTTCTCTCTCTCACATCGTTTACCAGTCTGTGGTTGTCTTCTTTCCTCCTAATCATGCATAGATTCGGCGTTTTACCTCCACCATTGCCAGACTGTGAGGTATTTCTCTGGTTTTCTTTTGTTTTTCATGCGATTTTTTTTCCATATTTTGTTGGTTGCGATTTCCTTGTGGATTAGCTACGATTTCCTTGTTGGCTGCTATAGGTTGCATGTTTTCCTTTTGCCTAGGCTGAGAGTCTGTTTACTCTTCCACTCTCGGGCTAAGTAACTTTGGTGGTCATTTCATTGTTGAACAAAGGTCATGGTTTTCCCCACGTTGTTTGTTTGTTGTGAGTTCACCTACATTCATTGGCTAAGTTTTCCCCTGTCCATGCTAGGAGTGTGGCTTCTTTCCTTTTTGCAGACTGTGTAAGGCTGCTATCGTTTCCTTATAAGATTGGGGTTGCTGTTGATTTACCTTGATTTTGGGTTGCTGTGTATGCAAGTATCTTTTTAAGTTGTTGCTGAGTTGTTTTGGCCATGCTAGGGACAAGAACAACTCTGAGTTGTCTTGTTAACTTGAGCCGTGTTCACCTTTTCATTTAGGGTTGTCACCCTGTGTCTTCATCTTCTTCACAGAGCTGTGAACTGATTGTTTTACTATGGGTATGCAATGGTTGGTCTTTGGACTCTTGAGAGTAGGATTAGAGGCTGGGTATGCTTGAGAAAATGGTGTTTGGAGACCACCAGCTTAGCATTTATCCTTTCATGGCTCTGTGACGGCTTGATAAACCAACCCTATTGGCTTGGATGTTTTGCAAACCTTGGCTGTGTGTAAGCCTGCTTTGACCCTTACTCCTTAAGGAGTCATGCCCAGCTCAGGGGTGGTAGTGTTGCTGAGAAATTGATGAGCACGCTGGACTATGGTTGGGTGGAATGTTGCAGCGACGTAGCTAGTTGCGGGACGAGTTCTTATCAGATGAGTATTCTTGACTATTTCTTATCTGCATTAATATTTACTGATTAATGAATATGATGAACATGTGGTATGCTTGAATGAATGTATGTTGCTTCCACTATGCATGTGAATATTATGCGTCTTAGCATGTTTTATGTTTTAAGTTTTTATTTCAGCACTATATTCCTATTCATGTTCATGGGGCTATTTGCCTGTATGTTTGGTGATAGTATTGTCCTCTGCGTCGGTCAGAGGGTCAGGGACGTTACAGTGTGGTATCAGAGCTTTGGTTGGAGCATGGGCCTTGATGGGCCGTGAAGATGCAGTGACAGAACTTATTTCGGACTCAGAGGGCCATGAGGAATAATTAGCGGAGGAAAGTTGCCTTCTGCCCTGTGCATGACTAGAGAATTTTGAGAAATTTGAAAAATTTCTCTAAGTATTGGAACCGTCGACCCATCGAAGGACTAAGTACGAAGGTCCTCCGACACAGCGGACAAATTAGTCTGACAGTTGTTCGATACAAAATACCCCAATGATGACGAAATTTAGTAGAACGACCAGCTGATGTTACAGCGATGGAGGAAGAAAATTGTAAGAATTTCCTTGAATGCTCGTCGGCCATAGAAAAAGGTTAGTGGAAGGGGGAGCCGATATAGTGGCATGTTCTTGAAGTGAATTTCGCCGCAATTCCTATGCTCGATAGGCCGTCGGTGAAGTCTAGCGGATTGGTCAGCGAACTTAGAGGATGTGAACACCGAAACATCAGTGGAAGGGACAAGAGGATAGAGGTTTAAATAGTCGATAGAAATGGTGGAGTGAAAAGTTTGAAAAATTTTCTAATTCGTGAAATCGTCAATGATCAGCAAGGATGAGTTGATCACATCGCCGATGCTTAGACGGTGAAGTTGCTGATGAACTACAATGAATAAAATTAGTTGATTGGGTGGCTGCCATTGCGGATAGCTAGAGGAATATCCTTCCGACGGATAGAGCCTCCGACTATCGACACAGTAAAGAAAGTTCAAAATTTTTCAAAATGACGAAAACATCAGCCATCGGAAGAAGATAGTGGCTTGTGCACTCGCCGTTGCGGAAGCCTAGAGCACTAGCCTTCCGACGAGAAGAGTTCCGATTGTCAATGCCGATCAGGTATGCTTTAGTTTGGCGATCAGAAGTCATTAGCGGATTGGGCCACCAATCGAAAAAATATCAAAGATGATGAGCCACAGTTGCAGTTGTTGATTGAACTATTTCACCGACGAATAGAAGATAGTTGAACCAATGAAGTTTTGAAAGGAAGACTAAAGAGAAAAAATTTCAAAATTTTTCTAAGTCATAGAATCATTGGCCATCGGCGATGGTTAGTTGATAACATCACTGATACTCAAATGATTCAGTCGTCGATGAGCAACGTTGGATAAAGCTAGTCAATCGAACATTTGCCATTGCAGTTGATTAGTCGACTATTCTGTCGATGTACATTGTTTCGACCACTGATAGACCCGTGGCTGTGGAAGGAATAGAGAGACCGTGGGCTACCGTTGCGGAAGCTGAAGGGACTAACCGTCCAATGTGTAGGGCACCCGACCACTGACGTAACAGGTTAGTCTATGCTATCATAGATGAAGTTCGGAGCAATAAATGATTATGCACCGATATGGCAGAAGAGAATAGAAGAACAACTCGTCGATACAGCAGAAGAAATTAGAGATTTCAATCACTGACACGTCGGGAGATTAGTTAGGAGAAGACCCGATGAGTAGTGGTTGACATCACCGATCGAAAGCTCAATCTGTTCGCCCACGGAAACTGTAGAAAGATCATTTTCCACCATTGTGGCTGCTCAATGGACTGTGCACTCGATGAACAATCAGTCTTCTCGCCAATACAAATAAGAAGCCTAGCCATTTTAGCCACCGAAACGCCAGAGAGAAATAAAGGAATAGACCACTGATAAGTTAGTTGGTTTGACCACTGAGGAATCGAAAATATAGCTGGGAAGAGGTCTCTGATTGGGCCTAAGGAAATTTGAGCTTTTCGGAGAAATTTCTCAGTAATTTTTCAAGTAGCTTTCAACTGTTTTTAGTGGAATTTTCAGCAAATTCCAGCTAGTGTTCCAGTGGGTTTTGCAGTGAATTTCTCATTGGGTTTCTCAGCAGTTTCAAGACTGAAAAGGAATAAAACCCTGGGTGACTAAAGTTAGCATTCCCAACCAAAATATAGTTGAAGTGGTGTGGTTTTCACACCCAAGGTCAGAATGAAGCATGTGGATAGGCGTTGGAAAGCTTATCCAGCAGGGAACAAGGGAGAGTCACCAGAATTTGAGTGTGGAGCAGCAAAGTGTTAGTGATTGCTTGAAAGGGAAATGTGCTTCTATCAATAGGGACAAATCTGGGAAATTGCATGCTCAGAGGTAGCAAGACTGTGAAGTAAAACCAGCTATTGTGTGTAAGAGGAGTTCCATGCAAGGATGAGGGACTTGAAAAGGGAAGTTTCGTTAAACCCTATCTTGCTGATTATAACTACATTTCATAAGTTTATACATGAAATGTATGAGGATATGCTTTGCATACATAGGATATTAATTATTATACATTTATAATGAACCACTGATGATAGTTATTGCATTGGTGTTGGCATTAGTGGAAAAACCAATGACAACATGGACCTGGCTGAATATGTTGCTGATGCTGACAAATGTGACTAGCAACCCTTTGGAGAAAGGGATAAGGCAACAAGTCCATAATCAAAAGTTGGTGAGCAAATTCTACAATCTCCTGCAAAGGACCAAATGTCAAGGGTGTAAGTAGGACCCATGAAGGTAAGAGTTTGATTATGACAAATTGCATGGAGTGGTAAAGGTAAGAGATCTCATACCATGTGGATATTTGAATGTCATACTACATTCATATAGAAATGTGTCATGCCTTTATATGTTGATTGAGCTTAGTAGCCCAAGGAAAGTAAGCACTGATGATCTGATTATAGTAATGCATCCTATATGAAGGAATCATGGTTAGGCAATGCATGGTATGTTTGAATGCAGAGTATTCCTGAGTCAATGCAAGGTAGCATTGAGTGGATATGCATTAAAAGATTTTATAAATCTTGTAGTTATGCATTGAATGGATGCATATGAAAATTATGAGTAAATGTTATAGATATGCATACATAAGTATGGGTGCAAATGTTGCGATGCAATGCATGAATGCATAGAGATAGTGCATAAGTTATTATGAATAACTACTAGCTGAAATGATGAATTGATGACAACTATGGGACCATTTCAAGAGTTGTTATGAATGCAGGATAGTAAGTGCATGAAGAAGGTAGTTATGATCGACTGGTTGCCGGAAATGCTCTATGGAGGGGCAAGGTGGTACAAATGATACACTTGTGAAGTAAGGAGTATCTAAACATTTCATTTAAATAGCATGAATGATGTGACTGTACCCTGTAATTTAAAGTATGATAATGATTGCGGGAAGTAAATGAGTTCGGTAATATTGATGTGATTAACAGTTGGAAGTAATTGAATTCTGAAAATGCTTCAGTGATGGTTGCAGCAATAAAAAGGTTATATGCATCCTGACTTACCAACTGTTTGGCTGATTGAAGTTCAGGTTTTAGGTAGATTGTTTAGAGCATGGAAATGAGAGTAAGACCATGACAAATGCCGGAATCTACCATGTGAAAGAGCCAAACCTTATGAGAAGAGTCTCATGGCTGTTAAAGTAGTTTGTATGCATAATGAGTTGTTAAATTTGAATTTGTGAATTTTGGATCTGAGAGATTGCTAACAACTACTAATCACTATTGGCTTACATAAGATTGTGTCAGGAGGATGCATTGTAAGTGGGTATTCATGTTATGATAGTAAGCATAAAATTATAATGAGGCATAGTGGTGCTGCTTACAAGAGACCCACAATTGAGGATCACCTCATTGCCAAGCAAATCAATTTCTGTAGTAAAC
The DNA here is from genome assembly GCA_001517045.1 of Pseudotsuga menziesii. Classification (NCBI taxonomy): domain Eukaryota; kingdom Viridiplantae; phylum Streptophyta; class Pinopsida; order Pinales; family Pinaceae; genus Pseudotsuga; species Pseudotsuga menziesii. The sequence continues at coordinate 44,166 of LPNX010492380.1, forward strand.
AGAGTTGCAAATTCTCATTGAATTTAATTACTAATGTCATTGCTTGGTTGTGGAACAATCAATTTGGATTGTATTATCAGATAATGATTGTCTGTTGGCTATTTGATGAACGTGCCAGGGGTACACATTGCAGGAAGATCATGTGTGATGGCCTACAGGAGCCAAACTTCATGGGAAGTTTTTTCCCTTATCTTGGGAATGGGTTTCGGGTGAAACTCCATTGGACATTTTGGAAATGTCTCATCTGCACTACATGTTTGGTAAGCAACATGAGTGAGATGGTATGGGTTGTGTTGGTAAGACATGTGTGGATATGAAATGTAAAGAGGAATTGGGATGGAAAACCGAGGGACTGTCAACTCAGAGAATGGAGCCCCCAATCCTCCTTAATGAAGGAATACTGCTACAGCAAATGGATAAGTGTTCTATAACCCTAGCTAAGAATATGCATGTTAGATTGTTAAAATTCCATATGCAGAACATGTTTTGATTTTACTAGGACCGATTGCTTGAGTATGCATAGGGCCTACATGGCACATGCCAAAAAAGGGTGCACACTTTTCTGATGTCAGATCATGGAAGGGTTTTTCAATATTGATTACACCCCAGGGAGTGGATGCACTCCTGGTGTCTCAATATTTGATAGTGAATGGTGTGAAATATGGTTACAATTTTAGAGCAATAACGCTAACGGATATGCTTATATTGCTTGTGTTGTCAGGATAAGCAAATGTAGTTTACAGTGTGGTCTCTTGGGTGCTATGGAAAATGGTCGTTTATTGTTGATATAAGGGCATGTGTTGTTGTTGATGGCCTGATAAACCCAATGGTGTTGGCTTGGATGATGATTGGTTGTTGGTATAAGTACATACGATTTGCTAACGGTCTGATAAACCCAACAAGGGTTGGATTGACTGTGTCTGATATGTATATAAAAGGATGTTGTGAAGCAGCCTGCATGCTGACCTAACATCCAAGTCCATAGGCAATCCCAAGGCTTGCAAAGCGAAGCAGGATCCTGTGGGCTAACGAGGAAACGCACAATAAAGATACGTATTGGATTATTTTGCAATTCTTGCTTATGAATATGCATGTGTATATGATTTGGTTATGATGTTTTAAGCTCTTGTTTAAGAGGTAAAAACCAATGAGAATAACTAAACATGTGAATTTATTCAATGTTTGAATATAGGTATCGCTGGGAGAGAGGACTATGAGAGCATCCTAGGGATGCATAAGGACATGTGACTATCCTGAAGAGCTCAAAATGAGTAGTAATGAAAAAGGTGCTAGTGAGACTGTGAAGTTCCTAGCAGCCGAGAAAAACCATGTGGGGAGGCCCCATGGTCGAGAGGTCTGAAATAGACCAGAGACACTAATTGTCATGACCAAGTAGGATTGGTCCAACATTCATGGTGAAGTGAAAGAGGCTGAGAGCATGAAAATCCACAGCGGTGGTGTGGGTTCCGAGATGGAACAAAAAAAAGAGGGGAAAAACTCTTGCTGCTCTCTCTTTCCTTTTGATTATATATATATATGCATGTATGACTGAAAATGGAATGTGTGTATTTGCTTAAAGTAAATTGTGAATGTTGGAATGGTTAATTCCCTGCCCAGGAATGGACATGAATGAGCTCATGTGCCTGTTGGGAAGGCATGAAAAATATGAAAGCCTCCTTGATGAGACTTGGACTGTCATGCCAATTGGGCGATAAATTGACTAATTTCAATGCCTCTATTATGCTTGGTATAATAGAATTTCAATGATGCATTTCATAGGTGAGAAAGGTGAAATCCAGTGGTGCACATTGATCATTGCAGCAGACCAAAAGTTGCTGGACTTGGCTGGAAGTCTCCTTTAAACGATTTCCAAGACCCAAGAGAATCTTGGAGAGATGTTTAAGATACAAAAAAGGCAGAATGAATTGAACCACTAGATTTTGCAAGACTCCATTGGTTTGCAAAGAGAGGTGAGAAGCCTTCTGGGAGCAATCAGCAAAGGAAAGGAAGATGGATCAATGATGGGACATTCGTCCAAGCGATCCGTTGAGAAATGACCCAAGCATGAAGACTCAAAGGAAATTGAACAAGGATGAAGCAGCCAATGAAATGTTGGGAATGCAGAGGACATCATTTATGCCAGTATTGTCCAATGGGGAAACATAAAGAGGGTAGAAACCACAAAGTTCCTAGGCTTTGGTATAAGCCAAAAACTGAGAACCAGCAGGAGAAACTCATGGAAGCTGAGGGGCTTGGTCCTGAACATTCAGAGTAAATAATTGAACATGGGACAGGTCTACAAAATTTTGAAATTTTGATGTGCAAATTGTATATGTATTGGAACATCGAGGATGGTGTTATTCCAAGGGGGAGGGGATTGTAATACCCCAGGCTTGACCCCATTTGCGTTAAAGGGTACATGATGTATATTTTGTAATTAATCATGGTGAGGAGCTAAAGGCAAAAGCCCCACCATCGATTTGGTTGTGTATGTTTCGGCAATAGGGATCACTGTCGATGGTATATCATGCTATCCGGCACATTATAGTTTTGGCATCATGTAAATATGCACATCAATTTAATTAAACCTACAGCCACCTACGATGATGCAACGTTAAATGAAAATGGCATGATTCCTAAGGATAGGGGGGGGATTTTTAAACCGGGAACCATGGGGGAAAAGCCACATGTCATGACCTTGTTTGTTTTTCTCACCTTCCCTTGTCTCATCCAACCACCATTTTAATGTTCTGCTAAGTTGTTGAGGTAGTTATTGCTGGAAGTGGAGGGTGGTAGGATTGTCAGTCTTTGCCACATGCTCACTCCACCAGTCCTCTCTCCACCTTCACGTGGGTAAGGGAACCATTACCACACCACTCTCTTGGTCGTTGGTTTCACTCTCATGTAGCGATGCGCGGGGGGCAGGTTCATCTTCCTCATGTAGAGCTGAGTTAAGAAGGGGTGTGATTCTTGTTTGGGGATTCACATTTTTCTCTCTCATACCGTTTACCAGTTTGTGGTTGTGTTATTTCCTCTTGATCATGCATAGAGTTGGTGTTTTGCCTCCACCATTGCCGAACTGTGAGGGATTGCTGTGGTTTTCTTTTGTTGTTCATGGGATGTTGTTTTCCATATTTTGTTGGCTGCGATTTCCTTGTGGATTAGCTGTTGTAGGTTGCATGTTTTCCTTCTGCCTAGGCTGAGAGTCTGTTTACTCTTCCACTCTCGAGCTGAGTAACTTTGGTGGTCATTTCATTGTTGAATAGAGGCCATGGTTTTCCCCATGCTATTCGTTTGCTGTGAGTTCACCTACATTCATTGGCTAAGTTTTGCCTTGTCCATGCTGGGAGTGTGGCTTCTTTCCTTTTTGCAGACTGTGTAATGCTGTCGTCGTTTCCTTATAAGATTGGGGCTGCTGTTGATTTACCCTGATTTTGGGTTGCTGTGTATGCAAGTACCTTTTTAGGTTGCTGTTGAGTTGTTTTGGCCACGCTAGGGCCAAGAACAACTCTGATTCATCTTGTTGACTTGAGCTGTGTTCACCTTTTCATTTGGGTTTGTCACCCTGAGTCTTGATCTTCTTCACAGAGTTGTGAACTGGTTGTTTTATTGCGGGTATGTAGTGGTTGGTCTTTGGACTGTTGAGAGTAGGATTAGAGGCTGGGTATGCTTGAGAAATTGGTGTTTGGAGACCACCAGCTTAGCATTTAGCCTTTCCTGGCTTCGTGATGGCTTGATAAACCAACCATGTTGGTTTGGATGTTTTTCATACCTTGGCTATGTGTAAGCCTGCTTTGACCCTTACTCCTTGAGGAATCATGCCTAGCTTAGGGGTGGCAATGTTGCTGAGAGATTGATGAGCACGCTGGCCTATGGTTGGGTGGAACTTTGCAGTGACATAGCTGGTTGCGGGCCGAGTTCTTATCAGATGAGTATTCTTGAGTATTTCTTATCTGCATTTATATTTACTAATTAATGAATATGATGAACATGTGGTATGCTTGAATAAATGTATGTTGCTTCCGCTATGCATGTGAAGGATTATCTGTCTTAGCATGTTTTATGCTTTAAGTTTTTATTTCAGCATTATATGCATGTTCATGTTCATGGGGTTATTTGCCCATATGTTTGGTGATAATAGCGTCCTCTTCGCCCGTCAAAGGGTCGGGGACATTACATACGTTAAATGGGATGCTATTTAGCATCGAAAATAGGCCAAATTTTAAAAAGGGACGCTAATTGGGATGCTAATCGGGATGTTAATTGGGATGTTAATTGGGACGCTAATTGGGACGCTAATAAGGACGCTAATTAGGACGCTAATTGGGATGCTAATTAGCATCCAAAATAGTGCCAAATTTTAATAAGAGATGCAAATAATGCCATTAAAAGAGCCATCCCATGGAAAAGTGTCCACTTTGTCCAAAAAATGATGAAAAATACACTAAAAGTGATAGTGGACGCTAAAAGAGACGCTAATCACAGGGTTTTGTTGTAGTGATGTGATGTAAATGCACCACGGTCCTACCAGTGAATGTCATAGCACTGAACACTAGTGCACTGACATCTGTAGGATAATTGGTCTTTTCATTTTAATTGTAATATTTACTAGCAAGTTTGATACATATCTTGCACCATAAATTCAGCGCACTAATGTGTAATGAGCGCATTGAATATCAGTTTATAGTTTTAAAATATATTGTATTCTATGTTGGTGCACTAAGAAAGTTTAGCATAGTGGTATTACGATGTGTTCAATACATGAAGATCACCCCACCGTTGGTGTTCCCTATAACAAGTTATAGTGTGCATTGACTTCTGAGTTGAGCCGAATCACTCGAATGCATCATGAAATTTTTAATATTTATTTTAATGCCAAATTAACTCTTAATTTCAAAAATTAAACCACTAAAAATTTAAATTATCAAGAAAGAATTAATTTACGTATTGAGCCGCGCATTGGGGAGGTATCCTGGATATATATGGAGAATTTGTTTTTTTCCCACCATTTCGCAAAAATCAAACTCAATTCAAAAACCAATGAAAGGGAGAAATGTGTCAACTGGGAGTGGAATGAGCACCGGTGGCAGGACGTCTAGGTCGTTTATGGATGGAATCAGTGCAGATGGCTTAGACGCACTGTGGAGGGGTAGAAATGATTTTGACTGTTGTAACACCCTAGTTTTGACCCCATGGTATTAAATTGCATATGATGTAAATATTGTATTAAGTCATGGTGTGGAGCTCAAGGAAAAGGCCCCACCATGGGTTTAGTGTTTGATGTTTTTCGATTAAAATCGATTCCGATGGTTTATATGCTAGCCAAGCACAATTTGTTTTGAGACATCATGTCAATTAATAAAAATACCACAACTAGCTATGTGCCATAATGTTAAAGAGACGGGGCTATGATTTCACAAGGAATAGGGAGGGGGAATTATTCAAACCTTGAGCCTATAGGGAAAATCCAAATGTCTAAGGAAAAGACCATAAAGTTGTTAACTACCCTTTTTGTCTTTTTGTTCCCAATCATCTAAAAGTGGTTGAAGAATTTATCTCCTTGGGATGGGAAAGGCATGGAGGTCAAATTCGAATTAGGAGGCCACCTATTTTTGGAAAGTATGTTATTGACTTGTGGAGCAAGAAAAAGCTTAGGAAGGCATGCCCAAGCCATTATGCACCCATGACTTTCATTTCTCACCCATCCTCATGGAGTTTTGTCTCCCTCATGCATTAGGAAGAGACTGAGATCTCTCCTCCATGGTTTAGCTGCCATTTCCTTCCCTTCTCCATACTCAGAATGCATTTTGGGTGTTGTTGGGGTGATTGGGAAGGAAGGGTCCACAATTTTGGGGTTTGAGGTGGTCATTTTTTCCCCTGTGAGAAGGTCGAGAGTTCTCCTCCACATTTTTCTACATTTTTCCTGTTTTCTCCAAGCTAGGAAACTCATTTTTGGGTTTCCAACAAGTAGGAGAAGAGCCCACAAATTTTGTGTGTTGTTGAGTTCATTTTGGCCACGTTAGGGCCATAAACGACTCTAGAAAATCAACTTACTATCAAAGGGATGTTTTCCCTATTTTATTGTGTCGACTGTAATTGCAAATCCCATTTTTGGAAATTCCCAACATATGGGAGAATAGATCCGCATTCTAAGGGTTTTATGAGCCCGTTTTTACCTCTATGAATCCCAAGAACGTTTCCTGAAAATGTATTTCCTCATGCTAGGTTGTTTTCCCCAATTTCCATTTCCATTTTGGTCCCCAAGAACATTTTGCTCGTATCCAACAGTTGTGTATGGCTGTGTTTGATTAAATGGGTTGACTGTGTGTTTGATGCAAGTGTGGCTTGGCAGGGTAAGTCCAAGGAACCCATGTGTTGTTGGTTAGTTTCCTTAGCAGCCTGTAAAACCCAATTTCTTATTGGCTTGGCTGGACAGTCTGTGAAACCCAACGGTGTGTTGGCTTGACTGTGGATGTTTTGGTTTTGGACTATGTGTGATCCTGTTATTTTCCTAGTGCCTTCTGGAATCATTCCCAGCTCAGGGTGGCAGTGATGTTGAGAGATTGATGAGCACACTGGCCTATGGTTTGGTGGAACCTTGCAACGACGTAGCTAGTTGCGCGCCAACTTATTTTCTAGATAAGTATTCTTGTGTATTTAATCTCTTCAATGAATTTTGTATGAATTAAAACGAACATGATGAATGCATGAATGAAATAAATGTGTTTTCTTCCGCTATAGATTGCATTATGCATTTGTGTATGTTTTTATATTAATGCATTTTGTCTTTATGTTCACGGTCATGGGGCTAGATTTCCTAGTTTGACAGCGACTATGTGTTGGTTGCATCCTCTCCTTCATTGGGATGAGGGGTGGGGACGTGACAATTGTGCAATAATTGTTTTTATAAGACCCTATTCAGGTGCTCCCAAGAGTTGAACGCACTAGTGCATTGACATTACACCTATGCACCATGATGTAGGTTTTTAAATAAAATTTCTTTATTAATTTTTTTATTTTTAACAAATTCCAACCCTTGCGTTTTTTATTTACACACACATCAAATCGTTTGTTAGTAATGAACAACCCACATTTCACATATTTTTTTAATTGATGTTTTTTTGGGGGCGTTACATTTTTTTAGGAGGTCCCTATGCATTAGGGATTTAGATGCAGCGCTGTGATAATCTTAGAAAAACACACCGCTACGGTTTCAAAAAATTGTTATCATTTGTCATAAAAAAATTAAACACATGTTTTCATCATGCGACATTTATTTTTGGAGACCCCGGTGCATTTTGGTTATAGATGCATCGATTCGTTCATTATTCCAAAACGCATGACATCAATTTTATGAAATTTCGATGCTTTCCGCATTTTTTTTTTTAATTTTGTTTTTTTTCATTTGGGGGGGGAGAGGGGCACCATTTTTTTCTTGAGGTTCCAATGTGTTTTTTTCATAGATGTACCAATATGACATGTATACTAAAACTCACCACCGTGATTTAAAAAATTCATCCCATTGCACCTTTTTTAAATTTCATGTTTTTTTCCATTGTGCGTTGTTATTTTCTTCACCGCCGAGGGAATTTGTGTTAGATACACATCAACGTGTTTATTTTAGAAACACACCGAATAACAAACCTCCGCTACTTACCTCCACTATAAATTGATATTTGAGCTCCTTTGAGAGGAGCATCCGCTATAACCTCCGCTACAGGGCCTTTTTCTTAAAATGACTGTGACAAACTGTTCCAATGGAATATCCACGATAATTTACGGATCAATTTTCATTTGTATAAAAAACCTTCCAAACTCTTTAACAACCCTACATAATAATGTACACTCCAATGTTCAAAAATATATAATAAGGCCATGTGAAGGAGTTTTTATAGACTTTCGATTTCTGGTAAGGGTTTTTCATAAAAACTTAGGACACATTCTAGAAAAATCCCAAGATGATATAGAGAAACTATGTCAACCTACAAGTTAGATTAAAAACATAGCAAAACAAAGCCACTTTATTTTCATAAGGCACACAAAGTAATGCACAATAATTAAACACAATTTAATTATGCAAATTTCAACCACAACATAATTCTACACATGTTATTAAATAGATTGGTCAAGCTCTCAATCCTTTATTACATTCAACAAATTTGTTCTTTAAAGTTTCTCACTCCCCACACTTACTTATCCATAGACTTATCTTTTGAACATTGAAATGCTCTCACCAACAACCACTCAAATATTAAGACTTTCATTCTTGTAATAGGGATGATCAATGCTTCTATCCACCACCGCAATGAATTAATGGAGATATAATTAGATCCCAAACGTGTCTTGCTTAATCATGGAAAGATAATTTTATACAAAACTTGGAAGTTGAATGGCTTAAATTGTTCTTCTTTCCATTGATTTGCATTTAAAGTGATTAAAACCATTGTAGACATATTGCTTCATATTATCCATACTAATCTTAGTTGCATTAATCAGTTACTTATACACCATAGTTTTTAATACTATTTTTTTTGTTGTATCATTTAATTTTCTAGGTACGTTATCAAAAATAATGTTTATCTTTATTTGCTATTGAAGGAAAAAAATGTTCTTTACGAGATTATCATGCCACTAAAGGTACATTGAAGGGAAGAATGATTTCCAAATTTGGACCAAAATATTGTTTTTATGTATTCTATGGTCAATCATTTCTTCCATATCCACTCAGTGTAATAACCTCTTTCATAAGCATAACTATGAGATGTTCCTCCTTTTTCCGTGGAATTCTATAGCAACAAAAAACCTATGAAATATGATGTAAGTAATATCTGAGTTGTTAGAAGGAAGTGAGATGACCAAGATAGTTGGTTGCATCTATGATGCAAGAGTGACAATCTAAAATGGGTAAAGGAGGAAAGTGTTTAAAAAACACAAATCATGAAATTAAAGAACTAAACGACTCCTCATATGTGGTGGAATTTACCTTGTAAATTAGAGAAACAACAAAGTATATAGAGATAAAAAATTGCATGAAACACAAGATTATATTGCAAAATAACTTATCAAAGGAAAAAGCCAAGAGAAATGTTGCAGAAATAGCTCTTCTACTATGATAATCGCTTTAGGGAGCAATGTTCATGTAGCTCTTAAGGTTGTGAAACCTTTCATTTTGACAGAGCTTCAATACAATAAATCTCGACAAAACAATACATAGCCTCTTATCTCTTTAAATAGGCTTTTAATATCCCAAAATCACAACTACTTGACTTAGTCAAGAATTAATGAGTACCAACTACCTAGTGGTCCTTAATTAATAGAGAGGCCCCTTTCACATTAATGTTCTTGTACTAACTACTTGGCCTTATTCAAAGGTTATAGACTCTTGCATAACATGACTAACTACTAAAGTAAGGGAGCTAGGGAGGGACCCTAAGATTCCCCCCCTTCAAAATAAATTGTGTCCTTATTGTTGAAGATGGGGAAATTGTTGTAGATTCCTTTTAAGTTCCTTGGTGGTATCCTTCAATTTCATATATTTCCACTGGATCCAACACTTTTTTACTTTATTCCTATGCAATTGACTTTCGTTTGTGCTCAATACTGCTTCTGGCTAGAGAAAAATGGAACCTTACTCATTAAGTTATGGTAACTTGGTTTGTGCATTACAATTGTATCCTAGCACCATTTTTAGGCATGGTGCATGAAAGACTGGGTGAATCTTATAATGATATAGCATAGTGATCTTATAGGTAACCTATCCAATGTGTTGCATGATCTTGTAAGTCCCATATAACTTCAGAGTTAATCTTTGGAGGGGGTTATTTTTTAGGGATGTTTGTTATAAGGTTGAAGTTGAAGAAGCACATAATACCCTTTTCAAATGAAAGAGTAGGTGAATATTAGAATGATCTAACGGAGTGAGCTTGTAGGACACTTATCTAATGTGTTGGGTGATTTAGTAAGGCCCACAGAACTTCAGAGTTAGTCTGTATGGGGGGTAATTTTTTGGGATATTTGTTTATAAGGTTGAAGTTGAAGAAGCACATGATCCCCTTTTACAAATTATTACTTAGAGTGATGATTTCCTCCTATTGTTTCATTATATTATGAGTCTAGAAAAACTGTCCCTAAGTGTGTGGACAATAGCTTCTCTAGTGTAAAGTGTGACATCCATTTCTTGGACCTTGGAAGTGTCTGGTAAATATGAAACCACAAACAAGGGTTTTGGGTTTTATATTTCTTCATAGGGTTTCTTTTTGGTAGTGTCGTGATAAGAATTATTATACCACCATTCTTGAACAGAAATACATTATTTATAGTGATACGGATTTTCCAAAGAGAAGCATATCAAGTAAGTTTCCAAACACCTATTTATTACTTCAATTTGGCCATCTGTTTGTGGGTGATAGGGTGTTCTTGTTGGTTGTGGAGCCTAATTATTTTCATAATTTATAGGTCTTGTTTTATCCACATTTGGATCCTATTTCCTAATGAGGTGTATCACCAGTGGGTCCAAGGGGGTGATGACAACTTTTTGGAGGCCCCCTTGGTGTTGGTTAAGTGATAGATCCCAAAAAGTTTTTTTTTGAGAAATTCTTTGTAAGATATTTTAATTTCATATTTTTTTCATTATTAGATCATAATCCAATGGTGGAATTTATGTTGGTTCCTTTTTCCCTAGAAGGAAACCCTGTTTTTATGAGGGCATTACAATGCAACTATGTTGGGTGAAGAGTCAAGACTATGAGAGAGTGAAGAGGAGGTTGCAGTAGATATGTTGTAGGTTTCATCCCTTCATTTGGTTGGATATAGTAAAGGAAGCATTAGTTATTTCTTTGTGGATGTAGCCCATATCAAGTGAACCATGTATATTTGTATCTCTCGTGTATTGTGTTCCTCTATATTTTATTTATACTTTCATTTTGATTTTATTTCTCCATGATCTTATTCCTAAAAATTGGTATCAAAGCTTAAGGTTTATTTTGTTGATGTATTTATAACTTCAGAAGATATTCGGATGTATATTATCATTGTATGTTGTTGTACCCACATTGGGGATGTGTGTTACCCCTTTACAGGATGTCTAAATTATGTCTAGACCTTAAGGTACAACCTCTATTGTTTGTCGGGGCAATAGTCCCCACTGTAACATCATGTAATATGTACTTGTAGTCTCTCTAGGAGAAGCAAGCCCTATGTGAGAAGACATGTAGGCTTGAATCTTATGTTTGGTTAGTGACTTGAAAGGGTATAAATAGGGAGGCACTCTCCCTCATTTATACGCACCTCACACTCTCAAGTTCAGATGAGAGAGAGAGAGACAATCAGAGGAAGAGAGATAGCTAGCTTATGAATACTTCTTATTATTTATTTTGATCATCTTACTATTCTGAGGAAATTTGTGAGGTTTTCTTCTTTATGGTTTCCCCGGTGAAAATCTTTGTGTCTCGTGTATCTTTTATATATTATGCAGCTTGCTGTACTTGTTATTCTTTTAGATAAAGATCCTAGATAATCTAATCAGATCTCATAAGAAAAACAAACATGGTATCAGAGCCTCTATGAAAGAATGCACTGTGCAACTATGGGAACTAGGGCTTCCTAGTTGAAGGTGTTCTCTCCAGATATTATCAAACAAATAGGCCTAGGATAACTCACCTCAGTAGGGTGCATCTTTTAGAGGAGACTGTTTCTGAATCAAAGAAGTTTCATTTTTTACCTTGTCACTGGTGCCGAGAGGAACTGGGGCATCAAGTATCGAAGGATTCCCACCTTAGTTTTCAGAAAGTGACTTAGTTGAGAAACTTGCTTCAAGGAGGCACATTTTTTTGTCTAAATAGAATTCCCAAACTCCAATTTTGGAAAATTAGGGTTTCTCTAACAAAACCTACGTCAACCTGGTTGGACACCTCAAATCGGTAAGATACAAATCTTTACTATTTCCTTTTGAGGTTCTCATTTTGAAAATATGACTCACCATACTCAGCTTGCAGACAATATTGGAGGGGATGATAACTTATGGGCATGGAAGTATAGAATCTATCTGATCCTGGAAGAGAATGACTTGGATCAGTCCATCACTAAAGAAGTTCCAGAACTAGAGGGAGATGAGTCTAAAGCTGCTCATAAGAAAATCATGGCTAAAAGAATCATTGCAGATTCTATCAAGGATCAACCCATCCCCCATGTGTCTACATTCAATACACCGAAGAAATTATATGATGTTTTTACAAAGATGTTCGAAGGGAAGAACATCAATCAAAAGATGACTTTGAGGAACCAGCTGAAGAATGTGAAAATACATAACTCCGAGACTATACAATCTTACTTCATAGGTTTTCTCAAATAAAATAACAACTTGAAGTAGTTGAAGCAAATGTCAAAGAAGGAGAAATTGTAATGAATACCTTGAATGGTCTCCCTAGACCATGGGACTCATCCATTCAAGGGATTTGTGCAAGAAAGAAGCTGATATCTTTGATTAGACCTCAAGATGAATGTGCACAAGAATAAGCTAGACTTGTGAAAAGAGAAGAAAAGATGGGAGAAACTAACGATCAAGATCTCACAGTTTACACCAGGGAGAACTTCAAGAAGAAGGAGAACTTTCATCACAATAAGAACAAGTGTAAGAAACCAAAGAATACCAAAAGAGATATTTCAAATGTTCAATGTTATACTTGTGATGAAAAGGGACACTTGGAAAGAGATTGTTCCGACCAAAAAACGAGACACCATGCTCATACTATCGAAGATGATGAGCCAACAAACAAAATATTCAAATGAGAGAAGGATGATTCAGATCAAGAGCGTGCATTAATCATAGCACTTATTGGCACTATCACACATGGAAGTAATTATTGGCTCATGTATAGTGGATCTTCCAAACACACGACAGGATACAAGGAATCATTCGTCAATATGTCTGAACATGAGTCACCTCACAAGGTGAAACTTAGGGATGATTATCAATACCCCGTAAAAGGGAGTGATGAAGCTTCTTACAAGATTGACTACGAGAAATCCTTAAAGATGAAAGAAGTGCTATATGTTCTAGGATTGAAGAAGAATATTCTCTCTATACTTGCACTAGATGCAAAGGGAATTAGGGTTGCATTTGCTGATGGCCAAGTTCTAATGTGGCCTAGAGGAAAGACAATAGAGGATGCAACAGTGATTGGAGAAGAAGAAAAAGGCTTGTACAAGTTGAAGGGATAGCCTAAATGAGCATTGGTTCATGAGTCGATTGAACTAAATGAACTATGACATAGAAGGCTTGCACATGTGAACTATAGAGCATGACCGATGGAAAGCAAAGTAGTATCGGGACTGCCAGAGATCCAGGAAAAGCATGAAGGAATTTGCAAAGGATGTGCAAAAAGAAAGAATGAAAATAATTCATTTCTCGGTAGTGAGAGAAAGTCTAAATAAATATTGGAGATAGTACACTTGGATGTATGTGGACCCATGTCTTCTAGTTCATTAAGAGGGTATGTGTACTATGTTTCCTTTATAGATGATTTCTCACGTAAGACTTGGATATATTTCTTGAAAGAGAAAAGTGAAGTTTTCAGTAAGTTCAAGGAATATAAAGCCTTGGTTAAGAACTAGATAGATAGGAAGATCAAGATTCTACAGTCAGATAATGGCGGTGAGTTCACTTCGGAAGAATTCAAGGAAATCTATAGAGAATCTAGGATAAAGAGGGATTTGAGCACACCATACAATCCTAAGGAGAATGGGGTTACAGAACAAAAGAACCGGACCATGGTCCATAATGAGAGCAGCAAAAGCAATGTTTCTTGACAAGGATATTCCTATGCACCTTTGGGCGGAGGAATCAAGAATAGTTGTGTGTGTATAGAACTGTACTCCTCATCGATTACTTGAAAACAAGACTCCTAAAGAGGATTTCTTGGGAGTGAAACCAAAATCCAGCCATCTAAGAATATTTAGTTTCCAGGTTTACATACATGTCCCAAAGGATAAAAGGACCAAGCTCGATCCTTCTAGGAGGAAGGGTGTATCTGTAGAATATAGTGATACATCAAACGCCTACTGAATATAATTCCCATGATTCAAGAAGATTGACATCAGTAGAGATGTAACCTTTGATGAGGACTTGACATACTTCAAATCCAGGAGGACTCCTATCCAGGAAGTTGAGGAACCTGAAGAGACGAGAGTTCGAGTCATGGGAATTGGAGAAGCAATTCCAGAAGACCCTGAATATCATGACATGGAAGAACCATAAGAGTTGATAGATACATCCTTTTAGAAGGGCTCCCACAAGAGGAAAACAACATGGAAATGGGAGCTCATATGAGAAGTTGAAAAGTATGGCACTGCAGAGGGAATAAATAGAGAAAGAAAGAGGCAAAATCCCTACAATATCTATGTGGCCCTGCTATGTGACATCATTAACAAAGAACCTTCCACCTATGAAGAGGCTACAAAAAAGAAAGAATGGAAATATGCGATGATCGAGGAATATCAGTCGATCATGAAGAATAATGTATGGTAGCTTGTTCTAAGTTCAGAGAAGAAGTATGTCATGAATTCAAAGTAGATCTACAAGATCAAGCATGTTGTAGATGGCATCATCGAGAAACACAAGGCAAGGTTCATAGCACGAGGCTTCTCATAGAAAGAAGGAATATTATATGACGAGACATTTGTACCCGTGGCAAGGTACACTTCGACCATAAGGACCATACTTGCTTTGGAAACAGTTATGAAATGGAAAGTACACCATATGGATGTCAAGACAACTTTCTTGAATGATGCATGTAATCAAGGAGGAAGTGTACGTGCTACAACCAATGGCATTCGAGACACATTATAGGAAGACCCATGTGTGCAAATTAAAAAAGGCCTTGTATGGATTGAAACAAGAATCAAGAACATGGTACGACATGATGGATAGCTTCCTTATGAGCTTGGGATTTACCAAGAGTAAAGAATATCCCAACCTCTACTTCAAGGTGGAAGATGGAAGACCAGTGATACTCCTACTATATGTTAATGACTTGTTTCCGAAAGGTAATGAGGAACTCATTACACATGCAAGGAGGAGACTTGCTACAGAGTTCAAGATGAAAGACCTAAGTATGATTCACTACTTCTTAGGCATGGAGGTGTGGAAGAGTGCATATGGAATATTCCTTAGGAAAGGAAAGTATGTCGTTGAGATTTTGAAGGGATTCAAAATGTTGGACTGCAAGGATATGGCCACACCTATGGCATCTAACTTGAAGCTTATGAGTGATAATTCATCCGAGAAGGTCGATGCCATGATGTATCATCATATGATTAGCTCAATGATGTATCTGATATATACGAGACCAAACATATGTTTTGTCATGAACACCCTGAGCCAGTTCCTGATGGATCTGAGACAGGTTCACCTGATAATAGTAAATCATGTTCTGAGGTACCTAAAAGGTACAATGGATTATGGGATCAACTATGATGTGAATCAAAAGATTAACCTACATGGTTATGTTGATTCGTACTAGGAAGGTAGTGCCACTGACAGAAAGAGAACCTTAGGTTGTTTCTTCAGTTTAGGTTCTAGAATGATCTTTTGGTTCAGCAGGAAGTAATCATGTGTGACGCTAAGTACAACCGAGGCAGAGTATGTTTCCACTTGCTCAGCTAGTTGCGAGGAAGTGTGGCTGCAAAAGTTACTATCTGACTTATTTGATATCCAATTGGATGTGACTTGTATATTCTATGACAATCAGAGTTGCATGAAGCTGTCAAAAAACCCAGTGTTCCATGACAAGTTTAAGCACATCGAGATCAAGTTCCACTATATCATGGATATGGTGCAGAGAGGAGCAGTGAAGCTTCAGTACGTCGAAACAGAGGAGCAGATAGATGATGTGTTTACCAAGACTCTTGCAAGAGTGAAGTTCAATTACTTTAGAGAAATACTTGGTGTGATCCTGTTAACACCCAAAAATGGTTAACTACCTCATCTACCCCATTACATGGCTCATTTGTCCACTTTCCTACCATATCTCCATCAAAAACCCATAAAACCATCTAAAAGGTCACCAAAAAGCTTAAAATGCCTCCAAAAGGCTATAAAATCCTTTTTTCCTCCAAAAATATCCAAAAAGGAATAAAAAATATAAAATAATGAGGAAAAAAGAAGAAACCCTAAACAGCTAAAACCCTAAAAAGCTGACCTAAACCACATGGTTTTATAAATAAGTGATGGAGACCCATTATTCCATATCCATAATCATAAGCACCCTGCCTCTGCCGAAATTATTCCTGAAACCCTAGCTTACCATCAAGCTACTTTCACCATTGAGAATTCTTTTTGGCCCATTTCCACCATCGGAGAAAGAGAAGAAGCAGCTTGGAGCTCGAAGACACCGAAATCGGACCAGCGCAACGGACTCCATCAACCTCCTCATTGGAGGTAACATCAATAAAGTTCATTATTTACCATTTACTGCTTTTTGTTTTATGTTATTTACTTTCTACTGTTTTGCTTCATGAATGTTTAGATTTAATTTTTATTTCAGTTATAGCTTTTAATTCATACATCATTGAACTGCTACTAAGGAATCCATATTCCTTAGTAGGTGCTCATTCGCACAAGCTAGGGTGAAAACCCTAGCAATAGTTTTGGCAACTCCGCTGTCTTTTTTAGTTTATTTTTCCGTACTGTACTTTCGGCTGTCATTTTTGGCCGCCAGAAATCGCACTTTTTTATTCCGCAATCGCGGCTCGACCGCGCATTTCAGGCCCTAACCCGCGACCAGATCGCCGCTGTCGGCCTTTTTCCCGCGTCCTGGACTCGCCTTTGAACTTTACCAGTTGCGGCCCGACTGCGTTTTTTCAGCCCACAGTCGCGATCCGACCGCGCCTGTTCATTACACAGTCGCGATCCGACCGCCGCTGCCAGCCAGAACCCCGCAACCTAGACCGTGCCTGTTTCCTTTAAACCTACGATTTGCGCGCGACTGTCGCCTTCAAACCCGCGATCTGACCGCGCGAGTCCGCCCCATACCTGCGGTCCGCGAACTGTTTTTTGCCCTTGCTTCCGCGCCGAAACCCAGCCACTTTGCCTCCATTTTTCCTGCACTTGCACAGCCACCTGTTCCACTTGCAGCCCTACAACCATTTCTGTCCCTTGTTTACAGATTTGTTTAAAAAAAAAAAATTTTAGCATTATTTATTTCAGAAAAAATTCGCATGGTAAAATTTTTTAGCATTATTTATTTCAGAAAAAATTTGCATGGTAAAATTTTTTAGCATTATTTATTTCAGAACAAATTCGCATGGTCATATTTTTTAAATTTTTTCATACATTATTATTGTTATTGAGCAACTATTTTGGAATCATAACCTCACAAGCACACAATCTATCCCCTAATTCAAGTGAGACCTAAAATTTACTTAACTCAACCAACACTATAACCTCATTTGAGGAACACAAAAGAACTTTGTAGTTAGGTAGGATCGGGGGGATAGGCTTCCAATAACACCCCTCGGTTATTTACACGTTAGACATAGTTGTTGTCCATTAGGGAACCAAAATCCCTTAGTATTTTTTGACACGGTCACAACCGGTTTATCAGAGGGCCTCTCCCTTAGGAGGGTTGAAGTCGTGAGATTGGTTCCGGAAGTCTGAGTGGAATACCAAAATCCATTCAGTAACTGAAGGGCTACCTTTCGCAGTTCTCGGAATATCCCTGTATAGGGAATATTGCGGTTAAAGGACCAAGCGGCAAATTTACCTTTCTGGACGTGTCATGAACGGGGTATCTTAGTTGCCATACTTCTAGGTTTGTGTACCTGGTGTCCCTCCCGGTAGGGGGATACTTTAGCCACTTGATTTTCCTATTTATATTGTCTGACTTGGATTTCATCACCTTGCAGAGGATATACTTAGTTGAGTCATAATACTATTAGTTAGGTGTTTGCATGCTCCCTTACATCCTCTTGGTCTAGTGAGTCCACCGATTTTTCTTTTTTAGGAAACCGACTGCTTATTGGTATTCTGACCACTTTGTTGACACTCCGCCTATTGTAGCACGCAGTTACACTAGGTGTTTTGAGTTGTTTTTTGGCCTGAGTGCCTTATTTTTCAAGCTCTCCTTCTGCACACACGGTTGCATTAGGGTTTTTGAGTTGTTTTTTCGACACCACAACCCACATAGTTGAAAACCACTTGTCACCATTGACTCTCCGAGACATTCTCGTCGCCTCAGAGGCGATCCCCCACAGCACGGTTCACTTGACACCACCCGTCATCACCGTAGATCTCGAGCCTTGTCACTTGATTCCACTCGTCAGCAGCATAGGACTCCGTCACCAGATTCCGAGAACACTCTTTACACTGCCCCCACTAGCCCCATGGCTAGCGTGAATCCCAATCCCTTCATTATAGGGACCACCGGTGGTACATCTGCCACTATACCAGTTACTACACCTATCATGGGTATGACCTCTACGGGAGGCCCATCTACCATTCCCCTCACCGTACCTATTCCCACGGCAGGAATACCCATACCCACTCCATTAGTAACTCCTACCGCCCTTGGTGGCGCAG
>LPNX010492380.1:68948-86629 GCA_001517045.1 Pseudotsuga menziesii
CAGATCCAGATTGAGATCCATTTAAAGAGGGAATGATGTGTTCTAGCATAGCTAAAAACACAGGTTGTTTGAGCGGGAAAAATCATGGTGTAGCAGGTTGTTAGGATGTAATCAGTCCTATGATGGGTTATCCAAATGTAAAGAATGAGTCATGGAATGGTACACAGGTTATTCAGATGTAATACGCCCCATGGGTTTTTTGAGTGTAAAGAATGAGCTCTAGTGTGGTATGCAGGTAACTCAGACACAATATGCCACAAAGATTATTTAAATGAAAAAATATCATGGACATAGGTTGTTTAGATGTAATCCCTTAAGGTTGACCTGAAGAATGTAAAAGGTCCTGGTGTATCAGGTTGTTGGGTCGTAATTCATCATTATATATATATGAGATATATGTATTCCCATGTTGAGATGATAAGGTCATGAATCACAAGAGGTGAACCTAGGCAATTCTTTGATAGAACGCGGGTCGACCGTAGATGCTTTGTTTGTTTGTTTGTTGTTTTATTTTGTGTAGGACAAAAGAGATGATATAGATACAATGGGATGAAGGTAGTGTTGTTCAAGAAAATACATCCTTATAACCTAGGGTCTCTGGGGTTACCAACTCACTAATCTAAACTTGTAGACAATCAACCATGTAGAAATTGAAATAGGAATTGGGAGAAAACTAAACAAACCTAGTTTATGACAGTTGATCCAAGCTTTTTTTCTCCTCTTCTAGTTGCTTCCACATTTTCTAGGGTATCTCCAATCACCTTCAAAGAACAAGTTCTTCCTGCAAATATCTCATATATATATAATATATATATTAATGTTTAATGAAATAACACATTCATAATGAAATTATCATATAATTCAATAATCAACATATACAAGAGTGCACAATATTGGAAGAAGAACTTTCTTTATTGATAAACAAGGAATGGTGAGATTACAACTCAACATCTGAAACAAGTTCTCTTCTGCAAACCAAGGACACTGATTTTTGCTGCTCCAAGATATCTAAAGGCATACCACCAGCATAGCTTTTCTGTATTAATAATGATTGATTAGCCCCATCCCATGCCCTCTATTTATACATGAGGTAAAATGGAGGTTGAGATGGTTGAGATGGTTGAGACAGTTGAGATCGTTATGATTAGGGGCTCAACTGTTCTCGACTAATCGTGTTTTACATTTTTTAACTTCAAATTAAGGTACAGACAAGTATTGATATAGGTAAGTCACATATGACACGCTCCTTTCTTTAAGGAAACCCGCGTGTTTAATGTACACGTGAGTTGCAATGTACATACTTGCGTGTGACATGCTAGTTTCTATGCAAATAGTCGCACGTGCAATGCTAATGTCCAAATAAAAATATATTGAACTGGCTAGGAGATGATGTATCAACATTCATTCCCATCTACAGTTTTTTTTCTACTTCAATCTAGTTTGTCCTTTTGTGTCCCAACATATTGGATGTCAATACTTGGACGGAAAATTGTCATTTTACATGATAACAGATGCCCTCTAATGTGTGAGGTCAGAGGGAAGCGATGGCCAAAATACAGTACAGTATTTAATCCTGGAGAACTAAAGTGTCCAAGGAATAAAAGGAGATACCTAAAACATATACATATCAAAGTCGTATACAAAATCATATCTGAGGATTCCATGTTCAATATAATGGAACACTAGCTCCTTTACAATTTTTTATTACATCATATGATATGGGTAACAAGATCACATATATTACAAAGGTGGATCAAAGCCACAATATACAATGACGAGTATTCAAAATCTAGAAGTTGTGTAGTGTAACATAACACAATATTGCGCAGCTTAGGTTATAGATGTGAACCTAAGGTCTTCATTGAAATCCAAAGGAACCAGTGCAATCCTTACCATGTGAATAGATGTGTTGAAGTTGAACATGGAAGGAACTCAATATAATTTCACTGAATGAGTGAAACTAACAACTGAAGCAAAGGAGTTCACCAATAATGGTAGTGAATCCTAAGGTATCATCGTCAAAACTCTAGGTTTTCATCTTCAGGAAGTGTTGATGAGAAACCGTATTGTGATGAAGAAAGGAATGAATCCTCCGATAGATCACAAGAGTGACTAGGAACTAGATACGAGAAAGTAGACACAAGTAATACTCAGATAGGATAATGATGGGAATCAAGATAATAACCATATGGAGGGACGAATCCTTGAACAGTGAGCACGGCACAGAGATGACCCAAGGCAGTGTTTAACTTGCAGATAGGAAAGCTAGACTTATCTATCATGTAGGAGACATGATCAGATTCCCCATGTATAAAGGACAAGTGGAGGACTAAAAACTCGAAGTAATAGCTGAGATGAAAGTGTAAACTGAAACATAAGTATCAAAAAGTTTATAGAGTGTTATTTTCAAGGAGGACATGATCCCACTTTTTATAACCCAAAGAGAGTAATTCTTCCTTATCTTTCCTGTTAAATTTTAACGAGTCCAAGAAAATCAACTCAGGTCTCTCTTCATTTTTTACAAGCTTGAAGAGGAGAGAGAATAATGCTTGATAAGGTTACGGATTCATGGATTTTACGAGTCTGAACTAGTACATGCTCGTTGGTGTTTTCATGTTTTGAGAGTCAGAAAACTCCAAAGAAGAAATCAGGGGGGTGATTTTTCATACAATTTAGTCTTCTGAGGCCAAAAAAGTATAAAACAAACCATAGAAGAACTCTCTTAGCTTTTGAAGAAGTAAGGCACACCTTTTTTGTACTTAGTCAAGAAGGTCCAAAAAAGGTTAAATTACCACCTACCCAACGCTCCTTCAAAAGCACCAAGGTATACTCATATTTATCAGAGGGAAATTTTTTCCAGGCTGACCCAGGGACTCCCCACCATATGGATTGAGTGGATTCCTATTGTCATGTAGGAGTTTGTAGTAGGATTTCATCTACCTGCATACGCCTATTGAGGAGGGTATCTAGGGTCGTTCTTTTTTATAGGGAGGCTGAAGAGGTTGTTGCAGCTGATGATGCTAAGGACTAGGTCTAGATATATAGGCATTTTTAAGGATTGCAATCCTGTTTTTTGTATATTTATATAGTTCTGATTGGATCTTTGGATCAAAACTCTACCTATCTATGGAAAAAATTTTACATATATATATTTTTTTTCCTGGTTATTTACACGTGTTCCAAATGTATCTATTATGTATATTTTACAAAATATGTTTTAAGTGCCAATCTAGAATTTAGTTCGCATATGCATCAGATATTGTATTTTCATTTCGTGGAATGTGATTAAATGAAATATAATTGAAATTTATTTCAAGTAATCTAACCTACAAAAACTAACATAACAAATTAGGGTTTCACACCTGATAGTCTCCATTGAGTTGGGAAACAACGAGTTGATAATCAAGTCTCACCTTCAACCAAGTGATTTCATGTGATGAAGCATGCCATAGCAACTAAATGAAAACCTTTTACTCGGCCACATTATTAGTAGTAGGACCTAAGAAAGCCCCTCCAGAGGCTACTAGCTATCCTGAGGGTGAGTAAATGAACCATGCGAGTGAAGCCAAGTTACAAGTTTGGTGACTAGAACCATCCGAAAAACCTATGAACCACTTAGTTGACATCTTTAACAACCAACATACTGTATCAGAAACACTAACCAGCTAACCATTGTACATAAAATACATATGATAAAATACAAGAAAAATCACCATGCTTAGGCATAGTACTTTTCAGTCTTTGTCGAACAGGTTTAGAATCAAGATAGGTGTAGATTCCATGTTCAATTATAGGTGGATCTATGCCTATTATAGATAACCAGGCACATGCATTATGAAATTCCTTTAACATGGCAGTATATATGGAAATCTCCTCTGGAGAGGAGTTTACATCAATATGCACATGTTTGAAGATGTCAAGGTTTGCAAAGATGTTGATAGGAATGGTAACAGAAATATTTTCCATATTCCCCTTGGAAAAAATTCCCTCCTTTGGAAAAGGATTAATCGATAGATCAACATCTTCCGCTAGTCTCACATGGAACTCCTAGTTTTGAATTCTACTCAGCTCTGGAATAAAGTAGGACCCATGGTGAAGATCCTCACAGACCTTATCTCACCCACTCATGACTTCCAAAATGGTTTCATTCGAAGGTAAAACCATGTCTAAGCAATCTTCTGAATATAAAGAGCTCTCTACCCAAGAATGTAGGTAAGCTTCTTCCAACTCCTCTAATACTGAAGAAGGAGTCATGATTGGATTAGTAGTGGTATTAATGATAGCTTGATAGCCACTTCCACTATCGATAAGGGCACCTGGGGTTCATGACGAGAAGAAAGGACCCAAGGATCCATTTTATCGACAATCGTCGCGATAGACTTCCTTACACTGGTAGAACCTAGGTAGTTTATAGGGGTTGGGATATCAAATGTTCCCATTAATTATGAATACATTTAAACCCCCAAGATCTCATTATCCGACCTAATCTGATCAACCAAAGGTACAATGGACTCATTCGTTTCCAAACATCCCTTCCGAGTGAAACTGAGTTGGTCAACAGTAACCAACTTCCCTTCATGTGAAAAAACCACCACTCACAGAATAGCCGAGGCAATTGCACACATGGCGTAAGTCCAACTTCTCCCTAAAAGAAATTTATAGTCCAAAGGAGAATTAATCACCTCAAGTTCAACAGCCACTACTTTCCCTACCAGCTTAATCTCAAAATATGTTAGGATACCATGCAGACGGAAAGACCTCCCGTCAAAAGCAGTAAGTAAGTTATTTGATGGAACTAGCTTCAGGAAATCTAAAGCCTTTTAGCAAGAAATTGACATAACACATATGGAAGAACCTTCGTCAAAAACTATCCGCCTAATATTTTATCCACCATGGACAACATCTACTGACAAAACCACATGATATGGTAGACAAATATTAACATCTTACATATTAAATTGCGGCCAAGATACTCGAAGAATCCATATTGCCTAAAGCTACTAAGAGGGAATCCCGCTGAGCAAGACAACTCTGTAACACCTCCAACACCAACATTGTACATGGGGTTTGGGAAAATATTCAACCATGGATTAGTTAGAAGCACCCCTAGAATTAGGATTGTGAAATGTTTTTATAAAGACACCTTTCGGTATCTTAGGCATTGGGTTAGCAGGTTTCTCTATAGTGAGAGGGTTAGAAGTTTCAGCAGTCATCTTACCCTTCTCAAAAGTCTATGCTTCATAGTTTTTTGTTTCTCATCTAGAGTAATGTGTTTGATCATACTATGTTGATATAATTATGATTAGTAGGGGCACTAGGAGTGCCCCTGGCTACATTAGAAACAAAATTTTCATTCTCTCCTTGGGGAAAAGGATCCTTCAGGACAGTCGGTTGTTGGTTTTTAAGCAACTCTTGAGCTTGGTCAATCAGAGGGCATTGGTGAGTCAAGCGATCTCCTTGGCTCAACTTTCAAGGTAACTCCACCCTCTTCTTATATTTTCTACCCACATCAACATAATTCGTGGGTTCCTTCTTGTTTTGATTACCCCCACACTTATTCCCTTTCTTCTTTTTCCCGCTGGGTTGCTGATTTCCCTTCTGGGGATATTGTGCAAAAACATTTGCATTTTGAGGTGAGGGGGCATCCTTTGCTGCCTCTGTTGTATATTGATTCACTAACAACTCATGGAGTTTCTTAGCCAGTGACTCTATAGTGGGAGAATTAACTAAACCAACCACACCATTGGCATGGAGTCCAGGATTGGATTTCTCAACACTATGGGTAGATCTCGATGCCTCAGGTATAATTTTCATATAATATCCCAGAATGAGCATATATCAAATCCATATGCTAGGCCCCGAGGATAGCCTATTCTTCAGTGGTCACCCCCGAAGTGGATACATCCTTATATATATAAGGCAATAAATATTTTAGGAACCACTCTAACAAGAACTCGAGGGCTATGGTGTCTTTGATAAGCCTCTTCTGTCTTCACCACTCTTGGATATGATCCAAGATATGTGTGGCTTTGTCTTGTTGAAAGGTAGAAAATATATCTATGTCTGCATCATACTGAACACGAAGCTGGAAGTGATTCAGAATCACATTTGCTAAGTCCAAGAAACTATCAAATGAAACAGGCCAATTCAATATACCATTTTGTTACAACACTAGTCAAGGTTCTTTGGAAAAGCCTCAACCGAACGGTATCATCGTTCACCGAGTTTGAAGAGAACCCTAAGTGAAAAGTGGATATATGGGAACCTATATCTTCACCATCTTTTCCCTCAAACTATGAAATGTCCGAGGGTAACTTGCTAGAAACACCTGGCCACATGGCGCTATGGCTCACCGGGTCATTCATTAACTTTAACAAGTCTGGAAAGTTTAAAGTTACCAGGAAGGGAAGTTTAGGCCTAACCAAATCTTGAAAAGCATGAGTCTGGGAGGTAGAAGAAACTACCCCCTGGTTCCCAAATGTAAAGGTGGGGTTGCCTCCTGTTAGAACTATTTATTTTTGCTGAAATTTAGTGCTATCATTAAATTGATTTTAAGATATATTGGTGATTAGGTGGTTTTCAAATTCTTCCCGCTAAGCAATTTATAAAAATTTGCCAAGTTTGCAAGAAGAGAAGGTTCTAAAGGTGTTTTGAGCAAAAGAGTTAAAGGTCTTTGGTTAAAAAATGAAATATTCTACAAAGAAAAGATTATTCTTTAAGGATAAATAAATTTTGCAAAAAGTTTATAAAGAACATTGTATGAAAGTGGGTCAAATTTAGGTTTTATAAAAATAAATGAAGTTTATTTTTATAAACCCAAAGGTGAATATGGAGTTGGATATTTTTATGGAAAGGTTTTCATGCCAAACCTAAGTATGTGCTCACCACATTGGCAAAGCATCCAAAATTCAAGCACCAAAATGGTGTGGGCCATACACCACAACATCAACATATTATGAGCATAACTCCTCCACTAAAGCTAGAGAGCCAAGCTCTCACAACAAGTATCATATCCCCTTTGTTCCTTCGTATTGATTAAAACTGCTAGTGTATATAAATTTCAAGATGAATACACCCCTTTTGCATGTGGGATAAAGGCATATTATGGGAAACATAAAAATAGAAAAAAGAAAATAAAAATATTTGTTAACTAGAATGCTATGTAATTGTTGGATTAAATATTGCTAAGTTACCGGAAACTTCTAGGAAGGGGAGGGGAAACTTTGTTCCTCATTTCGGAAACTTAAACGGAGGGGATACGGCTTGGAAATGCCACTGAAACGTTTCCAAGCCGTATCCAAAAATTAGAAATGTTTCCATTCTGTTTCCAACCTTTTCCTGAAATGTTTCCAGAGTTTCCAGCCGTTTCCTTAAACGTTTCCAACAGTTTCCTAGTTTTCTGAAATGTTTCAGCTGCTACAGGGTAAGTTTTTTACTAGAAATATAGATTTTTTAACATGAAAATAAACAAATAAATAACCCCAAAGGTAAACTATAAAACCATAACCCTGAATTGAACCTCAAAACATAGATATAAAGCCTCAAAGCTTATAAATCAAGAGCAAAACCTTAATCCTAAATTGGTAAATGGTAATTTGGCATCTTATGTCTCACTAATTGTGTTTCATTGTAATTTTCCAAAATTGATAGAGGCCTATCGTTGGTTCAAAAAATCATTGATTTATGGACATTTTATTGTATCAAATGCTTGTCTACTATAGTGATAGTTTCACAACCTAGTGTAGAAGTACAATGATTTTTTTTCTTTTCAGTTTTTTAGCCAATTCCTCACAACTTCATTTTAAATAAACCCCAATGAATTGCATATGTGATAAGTCAACTTGCATATCAAAATTGATACAATGGAAGCTTTAGCCATACAAAATAGCTTACTACATTTATGAAGGGTTACATAAACCAACACATATTTCCAATAATCTTCCAACAAACTTTAGTTTTCTTCTTTTCCTTTTTGAATTAGTATGAACCCTTGACCTATGGCCTTATTTACTCCATTGCTAGTACACTCATATCCCTATCCTTATGTTGTGGAGAGAATTATGATGGTGCGTCGTTTAGCCAGTTCTCCATAAGATGTGCATGTGATATTTTAATCTTATTTAAAGCATTTTTATTAGTATAAACCATAAAACATAAACAACATATCCAATGAAACTCATTTGTGTCTAGAGATAGTATTATTGCATAGAGTGCAATATTGCATGTCATCACACTCACACCTAAGTTACACTAAAACATGAGCTCACTTATTTATACTTGTGTGCTTAATTAATCCCCTTAAAGCATGGTTGATTATGTCAAATTTGAATATCTAAGTTAGTTGCAAATCATAGACAATCCTATGAATTTAGGCTCTTTAAGAGCTAGTCAATTAGTTACTTTTGGAACTAGTTGGTTGGTCAATTGACTCTCACTTGCCTAGTTGATTGTCTCTTCAATGAGTGGGCCAACCTAAATACAACATAGTTGAGTCTGTCTTACATAAAAAATTCTATTTAATCACAAATATTAACACTTTTCTAGAGGTGTAAACAACGTAATCTTTGTTAGATGGTAACATTTGGATACATCCATCAAGTAATTTTAGGGTTTGAAATCGATGTTTAGAAGTAGTTGACATGTTCTTGCTTAAATGCTTTCCAGCGGGTGACTTATCTAAGGCACCTGAGATAGAAGAATATTATTTAAGACAATATTTGAGTTTGCTAATTTTAATTGTTATAAATGAAACAACTACCTTTAAATCTAATTGATGAATGGTAGTCTAAAGTATGTATGTCTCATGTCCTTTATATATATAT
Source organism: Pseudotsuga menziesii (assembly GCA_001517045.1). Lineage (NCBI taxonomy): Eukaryota > Viridiplantae > Streptophyta > Pinopsida > Pinales > Pinaceae > Pseudotsuga > Pseudotsuga menziesii. The sequence goes on from LPNX010492380.1 coordinate 77,771, forward strand.
ATAATTCTGTTGTCGTTTCCTTGTTGTATTGTATCCCACATTTTTCAAAATTTGTGGTATCGTATCCCCGTATCTGTATCCATTCCCATATCTGTTTCAGTGCAACTTAGGCTTGAGCCAATTGCTACAGAAATTGCATATGGTTTGGATAAAGGTTTCATTTATCTTTCCACTCCTCACAGGGAATGCAACATAATTTGAGAGAGGTCATTTTTTACAGTAGATGGGTACTCACTCAATTAATTGTTTTTAATTATCCAAGATTCTAGCATTCAACTTAGCGCTCAAAGTTTCTTGGTAATATTTTTGTACTTGGATCAGCTAAAATATTTGGAAGCTCATGAATATTCTTCCCATAACCTTCATCGAGATGCCCACAAACAAAATTTCTAGAGACATCAAGGAACACAAGAGCAAAAAGTGGCTATGGGCAGCTTATGTCAGACAAAATTGGTTGTAAAAAAATTTTATTTAAGAAAAAAGGAAGGACGTGAACTCTACCAAATTGCCAGTAATCGTATGAGGTGATGATTGGTACAACCAATCCTTTGTTTAATAGAACATATGCAGGTTGGATCATTTGAAACATATATGGACGATATGCAGCAGCAAAGAAATTGCCAATGATTGAATGAAGTATACCTGGGTAGTTATTCCTAAAGAAATCGTTGTGTATAAATCCGTGCAAATGGAATCAGTGATGAACGACGTAGATGATAATCACCTTCATCCAATGGCCAAAACCAATTTTGTGATATCAACTTGCACAGGTAAATTAAAATTTCAGATTTGTGAAATGATGTTAAACAATGGATAGGATGGACGGTCAAACCAGCAGGTGGAAGAGATCTGCGGCTCAGGTCAATTTCGTGAATACAACAAGCGAGGAGCAATTTAATTTTCAAATCAGCAAATTTTTTAATAGTGGGTAAGTTGAGACATGTGTTAAATTTATCAAATTGATCGACAGATATCAAGTATTCCACTCAATGGATGTGAAGGCAAGTTAATATCCAAGCAGTTGATTGGAATTTGCCTGCATGATGATGAGGTAAATAGGTTTCCGGCAATGAAATTATAAATTCATTGTTAGATTTGGTCATGTAACAATAGCCAGTTCTAGTTATAATACACTAATATTAATGTCCGATTTGATATTCAAGGGAGCATCAAATGAATTTTGGATTTAGCACATTATCAAGATAAAAAGTACAAAGGAAAATTGTGCAGATCCATATAGCAGTCAGTAAGTTCAAACAATTGTTTCGGCAAAACCAAGATGTATTTTAAGAAACTGAGAGAGGTTTGTATTTAAAACATACCCATATACTATAACCTATCTCATTGTTTATGCAGCTACTAAGTATTGAGATAATTGAAGTCATCTTCAGAGGGAAAATGCTCAGATCTGAAAATGATTGTTTTAGGCATCAAATGAAAAAAATTTGTTTCCATCAAATGAAGATGCATTTTCAGAAACTGAAAGAGGCTTTTCCTCAGGACATACTAATAGTCAAAAACCTCCTTCATCTTTTACACAGGTGCTATGGCTTAGGATAAACAAAGTGCATTTTACTGGAAATTTTTCATGTTTTCCAAAGGACTATTTCAGACATCAAATTCAAAGAATTGTTTCAGCCAAACGGAGTAGAATTTAAGGAAACTAAGAGAGGTTTTTCTTCATCATAGGAATACATTCAAAAAATCCTTCAGTTTATATATAGGTATCACAGGGTGGGAGAATTTAAAAGATATTCACAGGGTATTTTTCCATAAATTTACAGGTTTATTGTCTTAGTCATCGGTTTCAAAATTAGATCCTGAGGAGCTGGAGCTGAATCACAAGAAACGAAGACATGGGTTTTTTGGGAACATAGCCAATTAAAAAAACCTCTTTTATTTTTCACACAGCTATCACCATATGGGATATGTAGGAGGGGATTTTTAGCCTGTTTTTCTAGTCGTCCGCATTTTATTTTTGTCTTATGTAAATTGTGGCAGATACGCCAAATTACTGTTGGTTAGAAGATGTTCTTTAGTTGTAACAAATTTTGATTCCCGAATGTCGGTTTAGGAATTCCAAAAAATACTATAAATATACCTCCTGAATAAGGAGGAAAGGTTGGAACCGATGTAATTTTGCAGTGTGTACTTTCAAGATTATAAATAAAGTTGCAAAGCCGAAGTCGGCATTTTATACAGGGATTCATGTGTTGTTTGTGTTACAGTATGTTTCTTCCTTTCTCATGTGAATGTTTTTCCAGTTTATCTCCCCCATTATGTTTTCTTTCATGTCTGAAATAAGCGTATAACAGTTTGGAATTCATACATGCTATGCTCTGTCTATTGTTTCAAATATCCACTAAATCTTTCTTCTAAATTTAATATAGAATTCTTTCTCAAATGCTCTGTGTTGATGGTCTGTTCATGTTCATCTTTTCAACCAGAAAATTATAACTTGACTGTGGTTGAATGGCTATATTGCCTCTGTGTTAAAATCGCCTGCATAAGTTCTGTTTATTTTTGTTACACATCTTGACTCCATCGCCCAATGGTTCTATGTCTTGTTTCAACCATCATTTCAAACAATTCATATTTTCACTTGTACATAGCTGGCATTGTTAATATTTGGTGAGAGGTCCCTCTCGGAAGAGTAGAAGGCCAATTCTCTCTTCAAAAGTGGTTCTTGTTACCTGGGAGTGAGCCTTCCGCAACCTTTGGTTCAATTCCAATGCTAACAAACTGGCACCATTGTCAGGGATGAGATTGAAGATCATCCCTAGGAAGAATGACAAATATTCAAAGGATAAAGGGTTTCTATGGGAAAACAAAGATTCTTACATGTGAAAAAGGTTGTATCATTTTCCATGGTGACTCCATTGAAAGGTTCTGGAAAGTGACTCCACTGGGGAGATCGGTGGTCAAAAAGACAGAGACGGGGAGAGGTCTCAAATCTTCCATGGATTTGAATGAAAGGTTTATATCTGACTATTGATGGTGAACAATGGTTAGACAACAAGAATTTAATGTCTCTTTTCACCTAGAAACTCCATCTGCGAAGGATCCATTCTTCATAATGTTCTATGTCACCTCCACTATCAAATGGGGTTGCAAAGTTTGAGGAGCTGATTCAGTTTCTCCACTATCAAGATGACTTCTCAGGCTGTAAGGTATGCTCCTATGAATCTTACTTCCATTCCTGGTTATCCCAATAAAATACCTCTGGTAAATTGGCAAACATATCTTCCAAGATTCAATGATGAAAAGGGTGATGATGCCACCATTCATTTATTTAGATTTCATCAGCATATACATAGGCTAGGAGTTGGATGGCATGAAGATTCTTTAATGAAAATGTTCATGTTTAGTTTAGAAGGGTGTGAAAGATATTGGTATGAGGGATTTCCAGCAGGGATTTTATCTTCCCTTAAAGAATTTCATGCAATATTTCATGAACATTTCAGAAGGAATTATCCTGCTTTGTTGTTACTTTAAGATTGTTGCACATAAGATAGAGAGTTCATTGAAAATGTGAAAGATGAGTGTGCTGATGATCAGTATTTGGATGAAGAGTTTTTAGAGATCCTACATGAATATTCAGCTCAAAAAGGAAGACAAACCAATTGCCATGATATTCAGGAAATTTCCCAGCAGTTAGTACTATCTTCCTTGACTGAAGTTGACATACACCACAACTCTGTTTCAACCAGTTATATCTCTCTTTCTGAAACTAATGATGATTTGCAGCATTCTTGTCATTCTCTGTGTGACCAAGAGAGAGGTTGGGACTATCAATCAAATCCTTCCTCATATTATTCAGCTTCCAAATTTTTGTTAGAAGAAGAGGCCTCCCCGTCCCAATCAGAAAATTCATTTTCGCAACAACAATCTCTTGAAAATTACAATGCTTGTTGGATTGATTACACAAAACATGAGAATTCTGGAAAATCTCATTCTTGTAGTCCCTCCACATGTTCATTTTCTGAAAATGCAAGTAAAGAGAAATCAGATTTTGAAATAGTGGTTGAAGGAAGACCTCTTCATGCTGATCAAATTCAAATTTCACCTAAAGATTTACATCAATATATTAAGCCCTCTTTGTTTGTAGAAGATGATCAACCCAGTGATTTGAAAGGAGATGGTTGTACTGATTTGTTGTCTAAAGAATGTAATCAGCCTATCACAATTTCTGTTAGTGAAGAAAATATCATTGCAATCCAAGACCAAAAATATGAAAACAAAGTGGAAAGTAAACATGTTGAAAGTGATTGTTTGTCGTTGTGTTCTCCTTCATTTGAGTGGTTAAAAAAAAGACTTAAAGTTTCTGATCAAAAACAAAAATTTGATATTGTAGATGGATGTATAAATTTCCTTGGAATGGATTATGAGTGGGGAGGATAGTTATGTAATCAATACCAGCCTTTAGAAAAACCACCAGTATGCCATGAAGAATTGAATAATGAAGAAGAATGATGGGGGTTCTCAAATGGATGTTTCTTTTTGTTTTTCAAATTTAGAAATTTTTTGTCAAGGAGAAATCTATTTGCTCGATCCTATTGAAGAAATGAATGACGTTTCTGCTAAAGCATATAAAGAATATGAAGTTTTAAAATCAGAAATTTTAGATGAAGTTGTGGATGTCTCGCCTAGAAATTGTCACAATTTTTCCTTGCATGGTTCTGTTGAAGATCAGTTTGACAGCGTGCAAGGGAATTTATAGTTGGGATAGTTCTCTCATGGTAAGATAATGACAGAATTTTTTGAAAGTTGTCATGTCTTTTATGATCCAGTGGCTGATTACATACATGAATTTTACAATGGAAATGGCTGGTTATATCTCTACCATAAAAATCAATTTATTTATTATAACTTTCTACCATTAAGTATGTCATCTCCGTTTTTTATCAAGAATGAAGAGAAAGTTGGTTTATGGGATCATTTGCTTGAGTGGCTTCATTGGAAGCCAGAAGTTACTTGACTGAGCATTGATGCTTAGTAAGTAGGGTAGGTAAGTAAATATGAATAAGCTTGACATGGCGAGCATTCCATTCAACAGTTTTCATTTTGTTTTCAGTTTAAGTTTTGATTCCAGCTTCAGTTTTAAAGCTTAGGTTTGCAGTTACAACTGTCTTTAGTTTTCATGGTATGGAGAGGTGACAGGTTACAGGTTGAAATAGTGGGATTTGTTTGTAGAATAGTTTCAGTGATGGTTACAGATCAGAGCAGGTAAAGGATTTCAAAAAAAATTGGGAGCCACCCAATGGATTCAGCACCTGGTCTATGGGGTTCTTTGCTACCTTGCAGGGAGGATATCATTGCTAATGGAGCCAGCTATTAGCACTATTTATTTTTTCTGAAATTTAATGCTTTCATTAAATTGATTTTAAGATATATTGGTGAACTGGTGGTTTTCAAATTCTTCCCGCTATGCAATTTATAAAAATTTCCCAGGTCTGGAAGAAGAGAAGGTTCTAAAGGTGTTTTGAGCAAAAGAGTTAAAGGTCTTTGGTTAAAAAATGAAATATTGTACAAAGAAAAGATTATTGTTTATGGATAAATCAATTTTTCAAAAACTTTATAAAGCACATTTTATGAAAGTGGTTCGAATTTAGGTTTTATAAAAATAAATGAAGTTTATTTTTATAAACCCAAAGGTGAATATGGAGTTGGATATTTTTATGGAAATGGCAAAGTATCCAAAAGTCAAGCACCAAAATGGCGTGCATCAACATACTGCGAGCTAAACTCCTCCACTAAAGTTCAAGAGCCAAGCTCTCACAATAAGTATCACACTCCCTTTGATCCTTGGTATTGATTAAAACTACTGGTGTATATAAAATTCAAGATGAATACACCCCTTTTGCATGTGGGATAACGCCATATTATGGGAAACGTAAAAATAGAAAAAAGCAAATAAAAATATGTGTTAACTAGAATGCTATCTAATTGTTGGATTGAATATTGCTTGAGCCAATTGCTACAGGAATTGCATATGGTTTGCATAAAGGTTTCATTTATCTTTCCACTCCTCATAGGTAATGCAACACAATTTGAGAGAGGTCATTTTTTACGGTAGATGGGTACTCTCTCTATTGATTGTTTTTAATTATCCAAGATTCTAGCATTTAGCTTAGCGCTAAGAGTTTCTTGTTAATATTTTTGTACTTGGATCAGCCAAAATATTTGGAAGCTCATGAAGATTCTTCCCATAACCTTCATGGAGACGCCTGCAAACAAAATTTCCGGAGACATCAAGGAACACAAGAGGAAGAAGTGGCTATGGGCATCTTATGCTAGACAAAATTGGTTGTAAAAAACTTTTATTTAAGAAAAAAGGAAGGACGTGAACTCTACCAAACTGCCAGTAATCGTATGAGGTGATGATTGGTACAACCAAGCCTTTGGTTAATAGAACATATGCAGGTTGGAGCATTTGAAACATATATGGCCGTTATGTAGCAGCAAAGAAATTGCCAATGGCTGAATGAAGTATACCCGAGTTTTTATTCCTGAAGAAATCGTTGCGTATAAATTCCTGCAAATGGAATCAGTGATGAATGACGTAGATGATAATCACTTTCATCCAATGGCCAAAACCAATTTTGTGATATCAACTTGCATGGGTTAATTAAAATTTCAGATTTGCGAAATGATTTTAAACAATGGATGGGATGGACGGTCAAACCAGTAGGTGGAAGAGATCTGCGGCTCAAGTCAACTTCGCGAATACAACAAGTGAGGAGCAATTTAATTTTCAAATCAGCAAAATTTTTAATAGTGGGCAAGTTGAGGCATGTTAAATTTATCAAATTGATTGATGGATATCAAGTATTCCGCTCAGTGGATGTGAAGGCAAGTTAATATCGAAGCAGTTGATTGGAATTTTCCTGTGTGATGATGAGGTAAATAGGTTTCCGGCAATGAAATTATAATTTCATTGTTAGATTTGGCCATGTAACAGTAGCCAGTTTCAGTTATAATACACTGATATTAACGTCTGAGTTGATATTCAAGGGAGCTTAAAGTGAATTTTGGATTTAGCACATTATCAAGATGAAAAGTACAAAGGAAAATTGTGCAGATCCATATAGCAGTCAGTAAGTTCAAACAACTTTTTTGGAAAAAATAGTATGTATTTTAAGAAACTAAAAGAGGTTCATCTTTATAACATAACCATATAGAATAAACTATATCAGTTTTTACACAGCTGCTAAGGATTGAGAGAATTGAAGTCATCTTCAGAGGGAAAATGTTCATATCTGAAAAACACTGTTTTAGGCATCAAATGAAAAGAATTGTTTCCATTAAATAAAGATGAATTTTTGAAAATTAAAAGAGGATTTTCCTCAATACAAACTAATAGTGAAAAAAATACTTCAGGTTTTACACGGATGTTATGGCTTAGGAGAACCAAAGTGAGTTTTACAGGTAATTTGTTCAGGTTTTCCAATGGACTGTTTCAGATATCAAATTCAAAGAATTGTTTCAACCAAATGGAGTTGAATTTAATTAAACTGAGGCGTTTCTTCATCAAAGGAATACCTTCAAAAACCTCCTTCAGTTTCTACACAGGTATCACAGGTTGGGATAATTTAAAATATCTTCACAGGGTATTTTTCCATAAATTTACAGGTTTACTGTCTGAGTCATTAGTTTCAAAATCAGATCTTGAGGAGCTGGAGTTGAATCACAGGAAATGAAGACATGGGTTTTCTAGGAACATGGCCAATTACAAAAACCTCTTTTAGTTTTCACACAGCTATCACCATCTGGGATATGTAGGAGGATATTTTTAGCCTGTTTTTCTAGTCGTCTGCATTTTATTTCTGTCTTATGTAAATCATGGCAGATATGCCACATTTGTGGAAATTAAGGCCAGCAATAGATTAATTTTACTCACAACAATTATCAATTGATCATGCAAAATCACTCACAAAAGAGACTGAATATGGAGCTGTAACACTAAATTGTATTAACTGAGTGTACAATAGCCAACCCTGTAATATCATAGGCTGCTGGATAAATAGAATACATCAAGGATTCGAGCATGAGGAGCCATCCAAATCTAGCATAAAGCAGGCTTACTAAAAATAAGCAAATCCCCCACAGGTGTAAAAAGTTGATCCCAAATCTGTCATGGAGCTCACGAATTGGCAAAAAGGAATAGGCAAGCTAAAGAGTGGTGGAATGGCAGCTCATACATGCTTTTGCATGGAGAAAAGAGAAGAGGATGTGTAGGACAAAAAACAAGTCAACCTCACCTAGTCTAGATTTTCTTTTTGCCTTAAAACACTGAAAAATAAGGCAATAAAGCAGAAAAAGCAGAAGGGCGCCTAGGAGGCCAGGAATAAAGCAGATTTGATTCCTTGGGCTTTCCCATGTGCTACATGAGTCAAATATGGCAAGTTTGACCTCTATGGATAGGAAAATAACAACTTGCACAAGGTGGGACACATGAACTAGGCAAATAAGACAAAAATAATGGAATTAATGTCTAAGTGGGTAAACTATGGGTTGATTATTCTAACACCCCCCCTTAAGCCTGAATTATGAGTAATATATCAGAAAAATATAGGGCCTAGAAACAAGGCTTAGTCACCCTTTTACATACTGCAAGTCCATACAACTAAGGAAAGAGGCAAAACCAACTTGGGAAAATACTCCCTTAAACATGGACTGTAAAACAAAATTTGGAAATCTTATCTTCATTCATGCTTCTTAGCATGATCAGCAATCCCCAACAGTGATTTGAGATAGCTGAAGGTCTTCTCACAAAATTCTTTGGTGAAGATATCAGCTACTTGTTCTGAAGATGAATAGAAGAGTAGGTGAATGGTGCCATCATGCACAAGTTCTCTG
>LPNX010492380.1:98527-144247 GCA_001517045.1 Pseudotsuga menziesii
TTTTCATACCAAAGCTTGCTTGCTTCATTAGCATGAATCAGAATAGCAGAGGGGTTTGAGTAGGGTAGGAAGTGTGAGAACATGTATACCTTTTGAGCATGATTTGCAACTCCTTTTGCAATGACTCTACCACTTGAGATCTCTGTGATATCAACTTCATCAAGGGAGAATATGACTTTCTTAGGAGACCCAGTGTGAGTCATCTGATACATTGATAGAAGGTTGGAGGCAAGACTAGGCACATACAACACATTACTGAACTGACCATGATCAAGATTAATCCTCCCTTTGCCTAAACTTTCAGTGAGAGAGTCATCTCCTAGTACAATAGATGGTCCTTTTGACTTGTCCAGTGAGGAGAAGGCCTCCTTAGTCGAAACCATGTGTCTTGAAGCTCTGGAATCAATGATAAAACTGGGTGAGCTTGATGTGCCAACAACCAATGCATGAACTCTCTCTCTGTCATCTGAACTTGATCCTCCTCTCTTCTTTGAGCTTTTTCGAAGGGAGATTCCATTCTTCTCTAGGAGTTGGGTCAGCATATCAATCTGCTTTTTCATACAAGAGCTTTTAGTGTGATTGCCCTTATTACAGTATGCTCACTTGTTCATTTCACCTTTGTTTTTCTTCTTCTGGTAGTTCTTCTTGGGACCTTGTGGATCCTCTGGAGACTGTTTCTTGTCTCTCTTTTGCTCAGGTGGCTTTTTAGCTTTATTTTTGCTTTTTGAATCCACCTTCAAATCTCTAGCAATCAAAGCTTGATCTTTGGATGGTTTGATGGTTCCCATCATCACCAGCTTGTCTTGTTCTTGTGTGAGAGATTCCATGAAATCTGCAAGGCTGGGCATCTTCCAGGTTTGAGCTGTTAGTTTTGTGGCATAGAAGGTCAAAATAAACACTGAGTAGTCAGGTCCTAGCTTCGAGAGGATGTCCAGTACGAGCTGATCATCTTTCTTTTCGATCCCACACTATTTCAGCTACAAAACTAGTGCTTTGAACTTGGAGAAATATAGCTGTAGGGATTCAAAGCTACTGGGACTCAGAGAAATCAGCTCATTTTCGATCTAATGTCCCCTCATCTCATCTATCTTTCCAAAAAGATCAGCAAGATTCTCCCATACTTCATTCGGTGATGTCAATCCATCAAGATGGAAAAGGAGGTCTCTGGAAATACTCAGACACAGGAGGCCATAAGCCTCATTTCTCCTGTTGTGCCATTTAATCTTCTCTGCAGCTGCATTGGGATTTTCTTTTGTTGCCATAGTCACCTTGTAGAGGCCTTTTTCTCTCAACAGTATCTCCATCTCTGCTTTCCATTCAAAGAAATTGAAGGGATTCAAGATAGTTTTATGTGATTGATCCATAGCTCTAGAAAATCTGTCCCGGCTGTTAGTGGAAGGCTCCCAGTCTTTGATGTCGAACCTGCAAAACAATTTTTGAAGGAGAGAAACAACCTATAATGGCTTTGATACCATGTGGAAATTAAGGCCATCAATAGATTAATTTTACTCACAACAATTATCAATTGATCATGCAAAATCACTCACAAAAGAGACTGAATATGGAGCTGTAACGCTAAATTGTATTAACTAAGTGTACAATAGCCAACCCTGTAATATCATAGGCTACTGAATAAATAGAATACATCAAGGATTTGAATGCATGAGGAGCCATCCAAATCTAGCATAAAGCAGGATTATTAAAAATAAGCAAATCCCCCATAGGTGTAAAAAGCTGATCCCAAATCTATCATGGAGCTCACGAATTGGAAAAAAGACATAGGCAAGCTAAAGAGTGGTGGAATGGCAGCTCATACATGCTTTTGCATGGAGAAAAGAGAGGAGGATGTGTAGGACAAAAAATAAGTCAACCTCACCTAGTCTAGCTTTTCCTTTTGCCTTAAAACACTGAAAAAGCAGGCAATAAAGCAGAAAAAGCAGAAGGGTGCCTAGGAGGCCAGGAATAAAGCAGATTTGATTCCTTGGGCTTTCCCATGCGCTACATGAGTCAAATATGGCAAGTTTGACCTCTATGGATAGGAAAATAACAACTTGCACAAGGTGGGACACATGAACTAGGAAAATAAGACAAAAATAATGGAACTAATGTCTAAGTGGGTAAACTATGGGTTGATTATTCTAACAACATTAGAGTTTTTTAGAATATGTTCTTCATGTGTTTTTTTTGTTATAGTCCGTCGCTTCCTTTCTCATGTGAATTTTTTTCCAGTTTATCTCTTCCATTATGTTTTCTTTCATGTTTGAAATAAGAGTATAACAGTTTGGAATTTATACATTCTATGCTCCGTCTGTTGTTTCAGATATCCACTAAATCTTTCATCTAAACTTAATACATAATTCATTCTCAAATGCTCTATGTTGATAGTCTGTTCATGTTCCTCTTTTCCACATGTTGAGGCCTGGAAAATTGCAAGCAACAATAGCAAGGGATTCTCCCCAGTCAACGTTCCCAACTAAGCCCATCATTGTTTGGTATGGGGAATCCATCCGGTTTGCGGCCCGACTACCATAGGTAAAGTAACAAAAATAAATGGTTTTACCGGTTACGGCCTAGTCCACCGTGTATATTTTTTGTGTTTTTTAACTTTAAGTATGATATGCAAGTGTCTATCTAAATTGTAGATTGATAAATAATACGAGGAGCGGTCACAATGTGATGCGCAGGTTCTTACCTCTTGTCTTAAACTCTCTCGCATCTAAATCACACACAACAGGAAATAAAAACTAACTAAGATGTCCCTAAGGAGCGATATTATCATTTAATAAGTAATGTACTATTGTTCATACATTAAGAAAAAACATAGGTAGTTGTTCTTTAATTCAAAACACATAAACATGAATACATAGATGAAAAACAAGATAGCTCATTGTTTATGAAAAGATTTATTACTCACAGTGGAACTTATCATAAAATAAACCAGAAAACATTCATACAAGAACATAGGTTCAACAAGTTAGAACGATCTCACAGTTTAGAATGATCTCACAGTTAATGAATAAAAACTGAAAACAAAATAGTTCCCCTTCAACATTATTCATTTGCATAGCATTTGAACATTCCACCAAAGCATTCTCCAATAGGCAAAATTATAATTGTATTATTGCAAAACAAAATAGTTCCTCTTACAACATGTTCTCACAAGTCTAACTGGGAAAAAGTCCCTTCTCTATCTAACTCTCCTATAATTATACAAAAGGAAAAACTCTTGGGCTGCCCCCAAATGACCCCTAGGCTTCCCCAATGTTTCATCTCCCAAAATTGTCTTATATTGAGTGCTCATACAATTTACAATATATTACATTTAAACAAACTAATAAAGCACTTTAAGTGGAGGGCCCTACTTGATTATTTAGGAACTTTTTCCATTCTTGGGCTTCTGATGTGATGCTCTCAAATTTAGAAGGCTCGAGAAAATGAATGTTGATTTCAAACTTTGCAGCCTGATTTTTAATCATTTCAATTCTGGCTGAGATCAGGCATAGTTGATCCTCCAGTAACTGTTCACTAACTGTTGAATGAGCCACTTCATATTTCAAGATATGTTCATCCAGGACCTTGACCTATTGAATCCTTTTCTCATCCTCTTTATATCTGCTCTGTAACATTTCTATGAACAGGTCATGTTCTGGAAATGCATATATTCTTTGCTCATCAACCACCTGGCATCGGTTGTAAGTGATCAGTAGCCTCCTGCAATACTCAGTGCAAGCTCCTTTTGTTTTCTTTACATCCTTCTTGAACTCTTCTGCTGTGTTTATTGCAAACTCCAACAAGTCATTGGCCTCCAACCTTGCTATTCTTCCAGTTAGGACTTCCAAAATGTCCTGAGACCTATCTACAAAATATGAGGAAGTCTCCAAAATTTCCTCTAATTTATTATCTACCTGCAAAACTTTTCATCTTTATTCTTCTATGGACACCTACAATCGCTACATTCTACTTCTTTGTGTTAGGACATGCTCTTTAAAAGGCTGAATACTGGTTTGCTGTTCCCTGGCCTATTTCAAAGATGCTGTTAGTGAAGCAATTTTTCCTTTAAACTCTGCTACTTACGCTTGAAATTGTTTTTTTGTCTCCTCCAAGGTAGCCCTTTGTATTTCTATCTCCCCAACTTTTCTTTGCAGTTGGTCTCTTTCTGTATGAAGATTTTCATATGTTGTTTTCAGTCCATCCCTTTCTGTCTTTAGCTCCTGATATTCCTACTGAAATTTTGCTAAGTTATCCTAAGCATCTCTTCCTGTATTTTCAATGGAAACTTCCAAAGACATATTGTCTGTTTGGAGGGACTGAAGTTCTACTTTTTAATACTTCACTTCATTTCACATGTCTTCAAACTTTCTCTTTAATTTGTTTCCTTCCTCCCTCTCCTTTCTCAGAGTGTCCTTTAATTGGGCAGCATTTTTCCTTAATTGCTCAAGGTCTGTCATTATTCGATCTAAAGTATCTTCAGAGTCATGGATCAATGCTGCTCCAGCTTGGATTGTCAGTCTTGGGTCCTTGTCTATCCCATGTACCAAGGTTTTATCAGTTATCATCATCCCTAACTGCCCACTTGTTTCAAATTTCTTCTCAGTCCTTTTCACAATTCTCTTCTTTTCCTTGTCATAAAAAATGGTACTGAAATCTGGAACTTCTTCCCCTTTCTTCCATTCATAAGGTATCAACATTAATTCAGAAACAACAACCTGCCCTAAATTGTTGCCAACAGTTACAGCAGGCTCTTGAGAATCAGGACAATCCTGATCTTGCACTTCTTGAGTATCTGCAGGGTCAGAAGTTTGTTGCTTTGTTCTGGACCCTGTCAGTTTCATACTTTCAGCCTCTTGCTTCTTTAGCTCTTCATCCTCTTTATTTTAGCAATAAAACCAACATGTTGAATTCTTCTAGAGGTGTAGATTCCCCCAATGGAAAATATATGTACTTTTTAAACATTGATGATAGTCCAATTTTAGAAAAATGGAGCCCAAAAATCTCAAGGTCAAGATAACGCTTTTGGGGCCAACGAGATGAGTTGCATCTTACCTCTATATTTGGGTAGCTTCCAGCTTGGACACCACAGGATTGTAACATATGGTAAACAGATATATTCATTTTTTCCTCATTCCCATGCCATTTTGCACTTCTATGTGCTTATGAACCTTTTGTTCTTTTGAGTCCTCCTTATGCCTTTCTTTCTGAATTTTATTCAGGCTCCTCTATCCATAGTGTCCTTTTGTGCGAGATATGTATTTTAATTTTCAGCTCATGGATGGAGAAGAACTTTTGTTAAATTTGTACTTATATGATTCAGTATTTTTCTTTGATAGGTATTGCTTCTTTTAGGAGTTTTGACTCTTATTAGCCTTTAGGCTTTCAATTCTTGGCATGGGATCATTTATATATAATATAATGTTTATCTTTCTTCCTTTTTGTGGGTCTTTTGCTGTCACCCCCTAGGACATTTAATACGTGAAATGGATGGAGCCTCGAAATAGTATTCCAGATCTTTTGATCCTGAGTTATTTTTCAGGGATTAAGCAGGACTTCAATGTGTTCATAGCCATTTAGGAAAAACTACTTACTAGAAGAAATTAAATCAAACAATAGTACACATTCTTATACCCAAGGATTTCAATTAATCTAGAATCTTGATGCTTTCCATGCAACCAAAAGTTTGCCTCTTTTATTTAAACCAAACCAAAATTAACTAGAAACAACAACAATAAATCAAAGTGAACAAACCAAATCAAATTATTTATGTACAAGGTCCTCAAAACAAAAACCAAGAGAATAAATTTTGAGAACTAAGCCACTAACAGGTCAATTCTTTTCCCACCCCTATAGATCTAGCAACTTGTAAGTTAAGGGACCAGACTTGAATGCAAAATGAGAAATACCTAACCATTATCTAATTCTACCATTCTTGAAACAAAAACTACATCTACTACTTTACAATCAATCTTATTAGCCTGTGAACTTTGAAGGAGATCGGGCTAGGTGTCTATTATGTTGCTGGCTTCTTCTAGTTCAAGCTCAATTAGATAATTCCCCAATATAAAATTTACTGATTCATTTTCCTCTTCCAACCTAGTAACAGTGTGTTTCATGTGGTGTTCCCTTAAAATTTTGATCTGATTTGGGCTTCCTTTATGAGGCAACCACAAATGTGACCAATCTGAAGCAAAATACCCCTTTAACTTCGTTGACCAATATCGATTCAAAATAAGTCCATAACCATCAGGTATATCTACCACCACAATATCAATATATTGATATATCTTTTCATTTGCAGATAAACGAACAAGAACATGCTCCATTTCCCCGACTACTTTCACATTAGTTCTGTCTAATTGAGTAACCTCCCAGGCAGTAGGTTTAGGCTATCCATTAATCTTTCTACAAATTGCAAGTGGCATAACATTTACTGATGATCCAGAATCTACCAAACAATTGTGCACCTTATGATTCAAAATTTCCAAAGTCAAAAGAAAAGGTGGGGTTTTAAAACTAGTCTTTCCTTCCACATTTGCTTCAACAACTTCCTCTATAGGTTGGTTTTCTGTGGGTAGCTCTTCCTCTAGTTCTTCAGTGGCTTTGAGATTTTCCCTGACATTACCCACTTTGTCTTCCATAGTCTTAACAGGCATGTTTATTTGCTTCGGATCTTGACTAGTAATGGTGGCTTTAGGTACCTCATCATCTATATTGTTCTTCAGTTGTTTCTTGACATTCTCTTGCAATTTCTTGATCTTTGAGAGCATTGAATTGTCTTTATTTACCAAATCTAGGCTTCTTGTTGTCATATTTGTTTTCGATATCTCCTCATGTTTCAGAGTAATTTTTTCTATATCAAAAAGCGAGACACAGTCCCATAAAAACATGGCATCATTTCCTTGTTTTCTGTGGATTTACCACCTTTTTCTTCTTCATCATTATCCTCTGTTAAATTGGAATCCAAAATCTGGTTCTTCACTAATGTCATTGAATTTATCCATTGAGGACAATTTTTTTCAGAATGGGGTTGTTGGTGGAAAGTGCAAAAATTATCCATACCTACCTCTGTTAAGTTCATTGACGCAAGATTGATTGTTAACCTCTCTTCTCTTGTAGTACGGCTTATAGGCTTTCTGAGCTTCCTTTTCTTTTTCCAAATCTATTATTCTATTGGAAAGTTTTTGCATCATTTTTAACATTCCCTCAAAATCATGTCATTGCTCCTCTTTAGGTTTAGATAGTAATAAGGCTTTCTTCCCAAAAGTTATTTCTCCAGATTGCTCAGGATAATATTCTATGCTTTCCTTTTCATCCTCTACTCTTTCAGCTTCTGCATAAGTTTCTGATAACATAGGCTAACTTGATATTTTGCAAACATAGCCAAGTCAGGACCCAAAGCTGAGGTATAATACTCAATCAGAACCTTATTAGAGGGATTATCAGTTGCAGAGAAATTCTTAAGGTAAGCAAAAAACCTGTGAGTAAAATTATGCACCTTTTCTTTTCTTTCTTTCTTCAAAGCACCTAAAATTTTCGTTAGTGCTGCATGTGTCTTTTGCACTACATATTTGCTTCTGAATATCCTTTCAAAGGTGTCCCAATCTAGAATTGATTTTGCAGGCAAACCAAAATACCATGAGGTTGCTACTCCTTTCAAGGTATGTGGAAAAAGTTTGCAGACTACATCTTCATGTTCTCCAGCCCTTAATCCTTCTATGGCCAAGTAGAAACTTTGCAAATGGTCATCTACTAAAATCTTCTCACTTGCATCAAACTTGGGCAGCATCTTCTCAAAAGCTTGAGGTAAGTCCTGCAAAGGAGGTGCTAGGTTTAGAGGTGATCTGGCTTTCCAAGTAGGTGGTGGATTTGGTGGGTTAGGTGGATGATTTGCATTTATGCTTCCCATGAGTCTGGGTGGAGATTGAGGTGGTGAATGAACAGGAGTATGCACAGGTGAACAGAAGGGTGTATTTGGGCCTACTTGATTCAGAGGCTGAACAACTTCCTGTAACGCAGTTTCTACCAGTTCTTCCAAATCTCCAACCAACACTTAGTCTTCCAATATAGGACAATCTTTTTTCTTATACTCTCTTCAGGGTAAATCAAGGATCGTAGGTAATCCTCCAATACTCTTCACATATGCTCTAGTGAGTCTTCTTAGATCATTAAATACTTCATTTTTCACAGAAAACAAAGGTTCTTTCCACTTCTCTTCAGGATTCAGATTGAGAAATAAACTGCTTTCAAAACTATCACTGGTGGAGTAATTTCAAGGAAATGGGTTTCCTCGGCCATCCATGCACTGGTGGCCCTCCTTCTAGCACTAGAAATTGTTGAGGCCTAGAAAATCACAGGCAACAACAGCAAGGGATTCTCCCCAGTCAACGTTCCCAACTAGCCCATGATTGTTTGGTATGGGGAATCCGTCCGGTTTGCGGTCCAGCTACCATAGGTCAAGTAACAAAAATAAATTGTTTTATCAGTTACGGCTCGGTCCATCGTGTATATTTTTTTGAGTTTTTTAACTTTAAGTATGGTATGCAAGTGCATATCTAAAATGAAGAATGATAAAGAATATGAGGAGTCACAATGTGATGCGCAGGTTCTTACCTCTCGTCTTAAACTCTCTCGCATCTAAATCATGCACAACAGGAAATAAAAACTAACTAAGCTGGCCCTAGGGAGTGAGATTATCATTTAATGAGTAATGTACTATTGTTCATGCATTAAGAAAAATCACAGGTAGTTGTTCTTTAATTCAAAACACACAAACATGAATAGATAGATGGACAACAAGATAGCTCGTTGTTTATGAAAACATTCATTACTCACAGTGGAAATTATCATAAAATAAACCAGAGAACATTCATACAAGAACGTAAGTTCAACAAGTTAGAACGATCTCACAGTTAATGAATAAAAGCTGAAAACGAAATAGTTCCCCTTCAACATCATTCATTTGCACAACATTTGAACGTTCCACCAAAGCTTTCTCCAACAGGCAAAATTGTAATTATATCATTGCAAAACGAAATAGTTCCTCTTACAACATGTTCTCACAAGTCTAACTAGGAAAAATTCGCTTCTCTATGTAACTCTCATATACTTATACAAATGGAAAAACTTTTGGGTTGCCCCAAAATGACCCCTAGGCTTCCCCAATGTTTCATCTCCCAAAATTTTCTTATATTGAGTGCTCATACAATTTACAATATATTACATTTAAACAAACTAATAAAGAATTTTAAGTGGAGGGCCCTGCTTGATTATTTAGGAACTTTTTCTGTGCTTGGGTTTCTGATGCGATGCTCTCAAATTCAGAAGGCTCAAGAAAACAAATGTTGATTTCAAACTTTGCAGCCTGATTTTTAATCACTTGAATTCTGGCTGAGCTCAGACGTAGTTGATCCTCTAGTAATTGTACACTGACTACTGAATGAGCCACTTCATCTTTCAAGATCTATTCATCCAAGACCTTGACCTGTTGAATCCTATGCTCATCCCCTTGATATCTGCTCTGTAACATTTCTATGAATAGTTCATGTTATGGAAATGCATCTATTCTCTTTTCTACAACCACCTGGAAACGGTTGTAAGTGATCAGCAGCCTCCTACAATACTCGGTGCAAGCTCCTCTCATTTTCTTTACAACCTTCTTGAACTCCTCTGCTGTGTTTATTGCAAACTCCAACAAGTCATAATCCTGCTTTAAGCCTTATTGATCTTTTAATGCTAGTAAGTCTGTAGGAATCTATTCATTGGCCTCCAACCTTGTTATTCTTCCAGTCAGGACTTCCAAAATGTCCTGAGACCTATCTACAAAATACGAGAAAGTCTCCAAAATTTCCTCCTATATATTATCTACCTGGAAAACTTTGCATCTTCCTTCTTCTATGGACACCTGCAGCTGGTGCATTCTACTTCTTTGTGTTAGGACATGCTTTTTAAAATCCTGAACACTGATTTGTTGTTCCTTGGCCTCTTTCAAAGATGCTGCTAGTGAAGCAATTTGTCCTTTAAACTCTGTTGCTTGCACTTGAAATTATTTTTCTATCTCCTCCAAGGTAGCCCTTTGTATTTCCAGCTCCCCAACTTTGCTTTGCAGTTGGTCTCTTTCTTCATGAAGATTTTCATATGTTGTTTTCAGTCCATCATTTTCTATCTTTACCTCCTAATATTCCTGCTGCAATTTTGCTAAGTTATCCTAAGCATCTCTTCCTGTCTTTTCAATGGCAACTTCCAAAGACATCTTGTCTTCTTGGAGGGACTGAAGTTCTACTTTTGAAGACTTCACTTCATTTTGCATGTCTTCAAACTTTCTCTTTAACTGTTGCCTTCCTCCCTCTCCTTTCTCAGAGTGTCCTTTAATTGGGCAGCATTTTCCCTTGATTGCTCAAGGTCTGTCATTATTCGATCTACATTATCTTCATAGGCGTGGATCAATGCTACTCTAGCTCGGATTTTCAGTCTTGGGTGCTTGTCCTTCCCATGTACCAAGGTTTTATCAGTTATGATCATCCCTGACTGCCCACCTGTTTCAACTTTCTTCTCAGTCCTTTTCACAATTCTCTTCTTTTCCCTGTCATAAAAAATGGTACTAGAATCTGGAACTTCTTCCCCTTTCTTCTGTTGAAAAGGTATCAACTTTAATTCCTAAACAACAACCTGCCCTAAATTGCTACCAGCTATTGCAGCAAGCTCTTTAGAGTCATTACAATCATGATCTTGCACTTCTTTAGTGTTTTCAAGGTCAAAAGTTTGTTGCTCTATTCTGTACCCTGTCAGTTTTAGACTTTCATCCTCCTGCTTCTTTAGCTCTTCATCCTCTTTCTTTTTTCTTTCTTCTTCTTCCCTATTGGCAGCTTCTTCTGCATTCTTTACTGTTTCTTCCTTTCTTCTTCTTTAGTCTTAAGCCAAATCTTGGCCTCTTGTGTTAGTCTCCTAGCATCTTCTTCTCTTTTCTTGACCTCCTCTTCATCATCTTTGCTCTGTTCAGCTTGGACCTTACCACCTTTACTGGTGATCTTCTTTTTTAATCTTATTTTTAATGCAGCCATATTTTCAGCATTTCTGAAAATTTCTTCATCCTTATCCCAATCGTTTGTATATTCAAAATGCACATTGGCTTCTTTGCAATGCTCTGCAACTTTATACTGAGAAACATTTCTATGGAAGTTCATCTCTCCAAAGTGAAATTGTTCTAGTTCTTGTACAAAATCTGTAGTTGATTTAACCTTTGCAAACTTATAACTACCCAACTTGAAAGGTACGGGAGGATAGGATGCCTTCTTGTGTTCAAAAAGGAAACTCCCTATACTGTCTAAGTAAACCTGCCTGACGGCTTCTTTGCGCACCACATAATCAGTGGCATATTTGGGAAGAAAAGAAGGTGCCCTAGAGCAACCATTCATTCTAATATACATCCCTTCCTTAGTCAAGTAGTAATTTTCATACTCCTCAATGAATTTCAATGCCTCCTCAGACATACAATCTCATTCTTTCAGGAAATCAACGTATACAAAGGCATAATAAATTGTTCACAAACTTCTTTGTAATGACTATAGTATTTGTGTGCCCATAACGGCTTGTAGGTTGTGTACACAAAGGTTCTGTCCCTGTCCCATATGCACCTTAGGTTCGGAAATGGCTGGGTGCATAGTATACAGTAAATTAATATGGAGCTCATGTAGAACTCAGACTTTTTTCTGAGACACCCCTGCCAGAGCTGAAGCAATACAGGCTGAGAGACTGTTGGACAAAAATTTTTCCCAGTTGAATACAGTCCCTTGGGTGGATACATAGAAGATAATAGAAACCCATCCTAACTTGAAACTACTACCGTGGGCTCTCCCAAAAATTCTGTTCACCATTAACGCAATAAACCTATAAGGAGTTCTTAAAGTAGTTGTGTTGTATTCCCCTGATGGTCTGGTTCGGAAATTCTTACCAGGTATCATCATTCTTTTTACTGTTTCAACTAGGTCTAGGTTAATTTCCTTCAACCAATCTTTAGTAAGGTAAACCTGGGCTGCAGGTAAGTGATAAGCTAACGAGACATAACCAGGACTATAAGTAGCATATCCCTATTTCGCAATATTGGCTCGAATCATAGCAGTCACATATGCCCTAGGCAGAATCCATCTAATCACTTTTGAGCATGGGAAAAGCTCAGGTCCGGTAGCTATTTTCATCAAGGTAGATTTTTCAATGTTGGCATATATTGTTACTTCTTCCAACCCGGTATCAAGCACTTCCTAGTTTGAAATTAGTCTGTAAATCTCGCCCCACTTGTAGTTAGGTTCCACCCCAGTGGTGGCTCTAGTGTCTTCATAAATGTACTCAACCTTTGTAATAATCTCCACCTTAAGTTCCCCTTCAGCTACAGGAGCCTTCTTTTTCTACCTCTTTAACATCTAGTCTTTAACAAAGTTGCCCTATCATAAAACAAAATGCATTTAGGCTGTTTGGGCTTCCAACCAGTATTCAAAGAATGAAGAAAATTGACTAAACATTTACCTCTTCCATACTGCAACAGTTAAACCTATGAAAATGTAACAATTGAGACTAACTAGCAAGTACTTCTGCAAAATGATAAGCCTACCAAAATCCTAAATTATGTTCGTGACTAAAATTAATCATGATCAACAACATGTATCATAACCTCACTAATATGTAAAACCTCCACCGGTGAGATTAAACACGGCATTATGTGAAGAAAACTAGTTTGATCAATCCTAAATAAAAATGCATTAAATTTCAATACAACGCGTCCTATCTTCTCGCTCGAACATAAATCCCAGAAAAATCGGCTCACCCTCGAAAATGTGACCCTATCAGAAAACATAGGTAACCAAAACAATCGAACTCAAACCTTACGGTGTCCCAAACAAAACCAGGGTAAAACCTATGGTGAAATAAATGAAACCTCCCTTGCTCATACGACCAAATGCACAACCAGAAAAATTGGTGCAGACAGCGTAACGCTTCTCTGCACCAATTTCCTAAATAGTTGGACAAGGTATGAAAACCCATAATGGCTTTCACAATAATCACCCCGAAAAATGAAACACCCCCCCGTTTTGTTAACTGTCAAAGTGGACCACACTATGCTATTAGGAAACAGACTCAGAGAAATACGCCCATCTACAACGGTGGGAAAAACCTAACCCAACAACGAGACCCTAGTTCAAAAAATCAACAGAAATGGTAAAATCATAGTTGGCCTACCTGGCAAAGAGCTGCAGTCGATAAGGACAAAATTCGAAAGCTTCCACGGAGACGCCCTCCCATGAACAAGATCTCGACAGCTGGTACAAAAGCATAGTTCGGATCGACAAGGATAGTGCAGACACGAAATCATAGGGATAATAATAGAATAATGCCCTATCCCACACACATATATATATACTCTGGTGAACACACTTGGTAGGAAAAAATACGGCATATCGGGCGGCGAGACAAATAAGGCATCGACCATCAATTCTGTTAATGGACTGCAACGGCGAGCGATGAGAATACTGTGAGTTCCGTAGTACAATGAAAACCGTCGACGAAACACACATTAAAACCTCAACATCGAAGCTCAAAATGACTATAGCCTCAGACTATAAGTATGTTAGAACACTGCAACAGTGGAAGTTGTAAAGACAAAAGGTTCTGAAGACTAGTCAAAGATGGAAAAAATAGAACCAAACATTAAGTGAACCATCAGTGAAAAATCAAACATCGGTGAAAGAAAGAAAAAAAATGTAAGGCAGAAGTTTAGTCCGCTCCGAAGCCTCAACAGTGGAACACTAAAGGACTCAGGCTTTTGTGAAAATGGAAAAATACGGCGATCAAACAAACAAAAAACTAACCCCCAATTCAAATGTCCAATCACGGCGCCGCTAGCGACAATAACAAAAATATAAAAACAAACCATGGGATCGGCAAAAGTAAAAGTTTTCGTCACGGTGCTTACAATTTTCCATCGAAAATGGTGACAATACAAGGCACTAGTGCTCCAATGGTTTTCAAACAAAATGCCGAAAATAAAAATAGAAATGAAAGCACATCAACGAAAGACAAGGTTTTGGATCGGGTTGTTATTCCATTGATACTCCGCAACGATGGTTGCATAGGTGACTACGGCCCCGATTCATAACTCAAACAATTTTCGACAGTGAAATAAGAAATCACCATAAGTCATTATTTAATCCAAAAGGCAGCATCAGCATAAAATATATTCATTCAACAATCATCCTCAAAAATCAAACTTGCAGTATAGCTAAGCAATCCCAACAAAACTAAGCAAGACAAAATTTAAAAGGAGGGTCCCAACTTTTTAGAAATTTGGGAAATAGTTGTAGCTGCAACAATTGGTGACTACCTGGTGAACCCAAATCTTTGAATCGACCTTAAGTAACAGACTGTTTAGCAATAAAACCAACATGTTGAATTCTTCTAAAGGTCCAGATTTCCCCAATGGCAAATATATGTACTTTTTAAACATTGATGACATTCCAATATTAGGAAAATGGAACCCAAAAATCTCAAGGTCAAGATAACTCTTTTGAGGCCAAGGAGATGAGTTTCATTTTATCGTTGTCTTTGGGTAGCTTCTAGCTTGGACACCACAGGATTGTAACATATGGTGAATAGAGATATTCATTTGTTCCTCATTCGCATGCCATTTTGCACTTTTGTGTGATTATGAACCTTTTGTTCTTTTGAGTCCTTTATGCCTTTCTTTCTGAATTTTATGCTTGCTCCTCTATCCATAGTGTCCTTTTGTGTGAGATATGTATTTTAATTTTCAGCTCACAGATGGAGAAAAACTTTTGGCAAATTTGTACTTATATGATTTGGTACTTTGATTTGATAGGTATTACTTCTCTTAGGAGTTTTGACTCTTATTATCCTTTAGGATTTCAATTCTTGGCATGGGATCATTTATATATAATATATTTTTTATCTTGCTTCCTTTCCATGGGTCTTTTGCTTTCACCCCCTAGGACATTTAAGATGTGAAATGGATGGAGCCTCGAAATAGTATTCCAGTCCTTTTGATCTTGAGTTATTTTTCAAGGATTAAGCAGGACTTCAATGTGTTCATAGCCATTTAGGAAAAACTACTTACTAGAAGAAATTAAATCAAACAATAGTACACATTCTTATACCCAAGGATTTCAGTTAATCTAGAATCCTGATGCTTTCCATGAAACCAAAAGTTTGCCTCTTTTATTTAAATCAAACCAAAATTAACTAGAAACAACAACAATAAATCAAAGTGAACAACCAAATCAAATTATTTATGTACAAGGTCCTCAAAACAAAAACCAAGAGAATAAATTTTGAGAACTAAACCACTAACAGGTCAGTTCTCTGCCCACCCCTATAGATCTAGCAACTTGTAATTTAAGGGGCTAGGCTTGACTGCAAAATGAGAATACCTAACCATTATCTAATTCTACCGTTCTCGAAACAAAAACTACATATACTACTTTACAATCAATCTTATTAGCCCGTGAACTTTTAAGGAGAACGGGCTAGATGTCTATTATGTTGTTGGTTTCTTCTAGTTCAAGCTCAATTAGATAATTCTCCAATACAGAATTTACTGATTCATTTTCCTCTTCCAACCTAGTAACAGTGTGTTTCATGTAGGGTTCCCTTAAAATTTTGATCTGATTTGGGCTTCCTTTATGAGGCAACCACAAATGTGACCAATCTGAAGCAAAATACCCCTTTAACTTCGTTGACCAATCTCAATTCAAAATAAGTCCATAACCATCAGGTATATCTGCCACCACAATATCAATATATTGACATATCTTTTCATTTGCAGATAAACGAATGGGTGTTGGAGACATTTACCATCATATCCACTCTTTCGGTCAAATTGGCCTAGTTAAACCACTATCCTAAGTTTAATTGACATCAGTGGAGCATTAATTACCATCATCCCAGTCATCCTCACGCCTACCTACAGTCAAGGAGGCTAACTTAGCCTTCCCTACAGTCAAGGAGGCTAACTGGAGCACTCCAGGGGTGATCTGTGTGACATTAATGCACCTACTTGCTAACTGGTGGTTACTTTCAGTTCAACCAATCAGTTACAGTCAGTTAAGGCGCCTCCATTCATTAAATATATTATTTTATGATTATTTTATGATTATTTTATTATTATTTAATGAACTGGAGTTAACAAGGCGCCTTCACCAACTTCTGATGGTCAGTTCAGCTTCAGTTAACCTCATCAGGGTTTATTGGAGTCATGTAGTACTGGCACTTGATGGTTGGTTGCTATGACATGTGTTTGATCTCCTTCAGTTGAGATTAAGTCATTAATTGCACTCCAACTTCAGTTAGGGACTGGTGAGTCAATTAAGGTTTTTTTCAAGTGGTTAACTGAGTGAGATTGCATGGCAAAGAGTCAGTTAAGCTAGACTCACTTATGGAATTCGAATTGTCTCCTTAGGTATTCGAATTCTTCATGGAGTTAAGCCATTACTCCTGCATGGGAATTGTAACCCTTTATTGTTTATAAAATATACAGAGAGGAAACCTATTTTGGTTCCAATTATTGCTAATTCATGAGTATTTTGTCAATTATTCTTTGATGATTTGATTCCTAGTTCCTAGATCATGTGCAAGAATTAATATGGTATCAGAGCTTACGGTGGCATGAATATCAAACTCTCAAGAACAAGGTTTTTGACAGATTTCTCCATGAGAAGTGAGCAAGAGCTCAATATTCCAGCACTGCACCAGAAGCCAAGGCTTACCACTTAATACCCCAAGTAAAGAACTTGTTGATCAAGCTTGCTTGATTGACTATCCTGGGTGTGATGAAAGCCTAAAATGTGCAGGCTGTCCGACCTTATTTTTCCCTTTATGTTTTGATTTTCAGGTTTCTATAGGTGAAGCATTCGCTACAAGCATATCCAGATGGCCTCCTCAGTACCTCTGTTGACTCCATACAATTTCCACACATGGAAACTCAAAATGGAGCATCAGCTAAAATGCAAAGGACTCCACCGAGTCACCATGGACACTGAACCGGAGCCTGGATCCACCATAGAAAAATCAAGATTCTTCAACAAAAAGGATGAAGCCTTTGGTTTCTTATGCCTCTCTATTTCCGATGATCTTCTCTTCCATCTTACGGATCTGAATACACCAAAAGAAATATGGAATAGATTGGAATCTCTGTATGGAAAGCATGATGACATGAGAGTTTATCAACTCGAAAATGAACTCATGTCTCTCCAACCTTCCAATTTCGAGACTCTGAATGATTTCTTTACAAAGTTCAAGAATATAGTTTTTCTCTTGAAGCAATGCAAAGTGGAGAAGGAAGATGATCAGCTCATCCTAGCCATCCTCTCCAAACTCGGGGCTGATTATTTAGTTTTTGTTTCTACATTCCGTGCGGGGAAGCTCACAAACCCCAAATGGAAGATGCCTACACTCGATGCCTTCATTGAGTCCCTGACTAGTGAACATGACAAGCTTGTCTAGATGGGGATCATCCGATATTCCCATGACCAAGCCCTCCATGTCATGGGGCCCAAAGATGTGAAAGGTAAAGGTAAGCAGCAGAAAAATCAGAAAACTATGTTTGATGCTCCAAAGCCTAAACTTGAAAATCAGCAGCATGATGAATCTTCTGGTTCAAGGAAGAACAAAGGAAAAGGGCACAATGGGAAAGAAAGAGTCAAGTGTTCTTATTGTGGGAAGGGTTTTCACCCTGAACATGCCTGCATGAAGAAAAATCTTGATGAATCAACCTCTCTCCTTGAGAGGAATCACATCAATCTTCCGGAGAGCTTTCGGAGGAGAGATCACCAAGACCGGGAACCACAGCATGAGAAAGGTCATGCCCTCATGGAAAGAACTTCGAAGTCCAAATCACTGCTGATTGACAGTGGAGCTTCGAATCACATGATGGCTGAAAAATACTCCTTTTCATCCTTGGATACCAGAAAATCCATCCCCATCCACTTGGGAGATGATTCCACCATCATTACGAAAGGACAAGGTACTGTAGATCTAGAAAATGGTTTTTTTTCTAATGTTTTGTATGTACCATCTCTAGCAGCAAATCTCCTTAGTGTCTATCAAATGACACATACAATAATGCCTAAGAGAGTCTCTTTCAGCCCAAATGATGTTGAGATAACAGAAATTTCATCCGGGAAACTCATTGCAAAAGGCCATGCAAATCATCATGCAAAATCCTATGAGTTCTCTCACTTTGTTGCGGATGAAAAGCCCACCGCTTTGCTAACTCATGGAAATGAGGTTAGTAGGCTGTGGCATGAAAGGTTTGGCCATCTTAATTTCAAACATTTGCAGCAATTAGAGAAAAATTCCATGGTTGAAGGCCTCCCAGTCATCAAGGCAACCACGGGAGTCTGCAAGGGCTGTGTGATTGGAAAGCACCCTGAGCACAAGTTCGATCGGGGGAAGGCAAACCGAGCTACAAGCATATTGGGGATGATACATTCTGATATCAGTGGTACAATGCCTGTCACATCCATGAATGGATCAAGGTACCTCATTACCTTTATTGATGATTTTTCAAGATATACATGGGTTTTCTTCCTCAAAAAGAAATCAGAGGTATGTGAAAAATTTTCTGATTTGAAGGCTTTGATCGAAAATGCCTCTGGGATTAATATCAAGATACTGAGATCTGATAATGGAGGGGATTATGTCAGTAATGATTTTCTGTCCATATTCTCCCAAAGTTGTATTCAGGTCCAACATTTAATTCCCTACACTCCCCAACAGAACGGTGTAGCGGAAAGGAAGAGCCGGTCTCTCAAAGAGATGACCACCTGCATGTTGGAGTCAAAGAAGCTTGCTGCAAATTTGTGGGCTGAAGCCATGCATGCTGCAGCATACATTCATAACAGGGTGCTACATTCATCAGTGAAAGGAAATACTCCTTTTGAAGCATACTTTGGACACAAGCCAGATGTGTCTAACCTACGGGTGTTTGGGTCCACTACATGGGCCCGGATTCCGCTTGATAAAAGAATGGCTTTGCAACCGCAGAGCATAGAATGTATGTTTATTGGATATCTTGATGAATCTAAAGGATTAAAGCTGCTGGATATCAATACCAAACAGATCATCATCGAGAGAAGTGTCAAGTTCGATGAGCCTCTTCAGGAGGTGGAACTAGTGGAGGAGAAAACTGCTGAAATTCCTTCCTATTCCATTGAATATTTGGATGATGAAATTGGAGATGATGACCCTGATTTGGATCCTCTAATTTCTGATATCAGTGTGCCACAAACATCAGATACTGAATCAGAACCTGAAGTGCAAAATCATCTTCCTACATGGGCCCGACAGACACTCTCCTCCGCAGGAGACAACATTGGAAATCCGGATGATCCAAGGAGAACCAGGTTTGATTTCCAAAGAGCAGGTATTGCAATCTCTTGTTCTGATATTTTGTTGTATGAAACTTGCTATTTGATGATTAGTTCAGATCCAAAATCCTACTACCATGCTCGGAAGGATCCGAGATGGCAAGTTGCCATGGATGAAGAGATGAATTCTCTTCAGAAAAACACTACTTGGGAGCTAGTTCCTCTTCCTCCGGGAAGGAAATTGGTTCAATGCAAGTGGGTGTTTTGTACAAAGGTTGCTACTGAGGGAAGAACCTACAAATATAAGGCAATTCTGGTAGCAAAAGGTTTCTCTCAGTTCCAAGGAGTGGACTACCATGAGACCTTTGCATCGGTTGCAAAAATGGACTCCATCCGCCTTGTTTTGGCTATTTCCGCATCCAAGCACTGGGAGGTGCATCACATGGATGTTAAGTCAGCTTTTCCACATGGAGATCTTCATGAGGAGATATACATGAGGAAGCCTGAGGGCTACATCACTGATCCATATTTGGTTTGCAAGCTAAAGAAGTCACTATATGGGTTAAAACAGGCCCCAAGAGAGTGGTATCCAAGATGGATGCCTTCCTTCTCTCGCAAAACTTTCAGAGATGTATATCAGATCAAAATTTGTATTTACAGCAGAATGATGGTCATCTTATTATTATTGTTTTATATGTTGATGACTTACTAATCACAGGTAGCACAATTGCCTCCATTTCAGCCATCAAAACTGCTCTCCACAATGCCTTTGAAATGAGTGATTTGGGGCTTCTAAAACAATTTTTGGGGCTCGAAATCGAGCAAAATTCTGATGGGATTATGGTCACTCAGTCAAAATACATTTCAGACCTGTTATTAAAGTTTAACATGGCTGAATGTAGACCTGCACCATTCCCTTTCCTTTCAGGGATCAGCCTTGAAGAAGGAAAAAGCACACCTCCCATGGACTGCACTATCTATCGACAGCTAATTGGTAGCTTGTTGTACTTGACACATTCTAGGCCTGATATTTGTTATGCTGTGAATGCTGTATCAAGATACATGCAACAGCCTCATGATATTCATTGGAAGGCAGCCAAGAGGATCCTCCAGTACATTCAGGGAACCAGGACCTACGACATTCACTATGCTGCAGACTCCGAGCTAGAGCTGGTTGGATACATAGATTCCGATTGGGAGGGTGATTCTATTGATTGGAATTCAACTTCCGGATATGTATTCATGTTTGGTGGTGGCCCTATTTGCTGGTCAAGCAAAAAGCAGGCTTCCATAGCACTATCTTCAGCAGAGGCCGAGTATCGAGGAGCGGTGAATGCTTGCATCCAAGTAGTTTGGTTGCAAGGCATTCTTTCAGAGTTTGATCTTGGTAGTACTATGTCCACTGTCCTCTTTTGTGACAACCAGAGTGCTATTAAGATATCCACGGATCCATTTACCGGGCAGAGGACCAAACATGTAGAGATTCACATGCACTACATCAGGGAGCTAGTGCATGACAGGACCATCATTCTGCAATACTGCCCGACTGATGAGCAGGTTGCAGACATCTTCACCAAGAGATTTTCATAAAATAAGTTCACTTACCTCCGTTCACTATTGGGGGTGAGTTCATCAGGGTGATCCAGACTACTTTCAGTGTTCAGCTTGAGGGGGGGTTTTGTTCCCACTGGGTTTTCCCTCTTTTCCTCACTTAGTTTTTTTTGAGCATTGTTTCAGTTGCTTTATTGTACAGGGTGACCTATGGCCTTAGTTGCCAGGGCCCTAGCATTTTTATGCACATATGTTTTCTAACTCTTCCTGAGTATAGCTTAAGGGGGGGTGTTGGAGACATTTACCATCATATTCACTCTTTCGGTCAAATTGGCCTAGTTAAACCACTATCCTAAGTTTAATTGACATCAGTGGAGCATTAATTACCATCATCCCAGTCATCCTCACGCCTACCTACATTCAAGGAGGCTAACTTATCCTTCCCTACAGTCAAGGAGGCTAATTGGAGCACTCCAGGGGTGATCTGTGTGACATCAATGCACCTGCTTGCTAACTGGTGGTTACTTTCAGTTCAACCAATCAGTTACAGTTAGTTAAGGAGCCTCCATTCATCAAATATATTATTTAATGATTATTTAATGATTATTTTATTATTATTTAATGAACTGGAGTTAACAAGGCGCCTTCACCAAATTTTGATGGTCAGTTCAACTTCAGTTAACCTCATCAGGGTTTATTGGAGTCATGCAGTACTGGCACTTGATGGTTGGTTGCTATGACATGTGTTTGATCTCCTTCAGTTGAGATTAAGTCATTAATTACACTCCAACTTCAGTTAGGGACTGGTGAGTCAATTAAGGTTTTTGTCAAGTGGTTAACTGAGTGAGATTGCATGGCAAAGAGTCAGTTAAGCTAGACTCACTTATGGAATTCGAATTGTCTCCTTAGGTATTCGAATTCTTCATGGAGTTAAGCCATTACTCCTGCATGGGAATTGTAACCCTTTATTGTTTATAAAATATACAGAGAGGAAACCTATTTTGGTTCCAATTATTGCTAATTCATGAGTATTTTGTCAATTATTCTTTGATGATTTGATTCCTAGTTCCTAGATCATGTGCAAGAATTAATAATGGGAACATCCTCCATTTCCCCGACTACTTTCACATTAGTTCTGTCTAATTGAGTAACCTCCCAGGCTGTAGGTTTAGGTTGTCCTTTAATCTTTCTGCAAACTACAAGTGGCATAACATTTACTAATGATCCAGAATCTACCAAACAATTGTGCACCTTATGATTCAAAATTTCCAAATTCAAAAGGAAAGGTGGGGTTTTAGACCTAGTCTTTCCTTCCACATTTGCTTCAACAACTTCCTCTATAGGTTGGTTTTCTGTGGGTAGTTCTTCCTCTGGATCTTCAGCAGTTTTGAGATTTTCCTTGACATTACCCACTTTGTCTTCCATAGGTTTAAAAGGCGTGTTGATTTGCTTCGGATCTTAACCGATAATGGTGGCTTTAGGTATCTCATCATCTATATTGTTCTTCAGTTGTTTCTTGAGATTCTCTTACAATTTCTTGATCTTTGAGAGCATTGAGTTGTCTTTATTTACCAAATCCATGCTTCTTGTTGTCATATTTGTTTTTGATATCTCCTCATGTTTCAGCGTACTTTTTTATTTATCAAAAAGCGAGACACAATCCCATAAAATCATGGCATCATTTCCTTGTTTTTCTGTTGATTTACCACCTTTTTCTTCTTCATCATTATCCTCTGTTAATTTGGAATCCAACATCTATTTCATCACTAATGTCATTGAATTTATCCATTGAGGAAATTCTTTTTCAGAATGGGGTTGTTGGTGGAAAGTGCAAAAATTATCCATACCTACCTCTGTTAAGTTCATTGATGCAGGACTGTGTGGAGGAGGTTTGGATTGATTGTTAACCTCTCTTCTCTTGTAGTACGACTTATAGGCTTTCTGAGCTTCCTTTTCTTTTTCCAAATCTATTATTCTGTTGGAAAGTTTCTGCATCTTTTTTAACATTCCCTCAAAATCATGTGATTGCTCCTCTTTAGGTTTAGACAGTAATAAGGATTTCTTCACAAAAGGTTTTTCTCCAGGCTGCTCAGGATAATATTCTATGCTTTCCTTTTCAGTCTCTACTCTTTCAGCTTCTTCATAAGTCTCTGATAACGTAGGCTTAACTTGAGCTTTTGCGAACATATCCAAGTTAGGATCCAAAGCTGAGGTATAATACTCAATAAAAACCTTATCAGAGGGCTTATCAATTGTAGAGAAATTCTTAAGGTAAGCAGGAAACCTTTGAGTAAAATTATGCACCATTTCTTTTCTTTCTTTCTTCAAAGTTCCTAAACCTTTCATTAGTGTTGCATGTGTCTTTTCGGATGCATTTTTGCTTATGAATATCCTTTCAAAGGTGTCCCAATATGGGATTGAGTTTGCAGGTAGACAAAAATACCATGAGGCTGTTGCTCCTTTCAAGGTATGTGAAAAAAATCTGCAGACTACATCTTCATGTTCTCCAGCCCTTAATCCTTCTATGGCTAAGTAGAAACTTTGCAAATGGTCATCCACTAAAATATTCTCACTTGGATAAAAATTGGGTAGCATCTTCTCAAAATCTTGAGGTAAGTCATGCAAAGAAGGTGCTAGGTTTAGAGGTGATCTGGCTTTCCAAGCAGGTGGTGGATTTGATGGGTTAGGTGGTTGATTTGCATTTATGCCTGCCATGAGTCTAGGTGGAGATTGAGGTGGTGAATGAACAAGAGTGTGCATAGGTGAACAGAAGGGTGTATTTGGGCCCACTTGATTCAGAGGTTGAACAACTTCCTGTAATGCAGTTTCTACCAGTTCTTCCAAATCTCCAACCAACACTGAGTCTTCCAATATAAGACGGTATTTTTTCTTATACTCTCTTTGGGGTAAATCAAGGATCGTAGGTAATCCTCCAATACTCTTTACATACGCTCTAGTGTGTCTTCTTAGATCATTAACTACTTCGTTGTTCACAGAACACAAATATTCTTTCCACTTCTCTTCAAGATTCGGATTGGGAAATAAACTGCTTTCAAAACTATCACTGGTGGAGTAATGTCGAGGAAATGGGTTTCCTCAGCCAGCCATGCACTGATGGCCCTCTGTCTAGCGCCAAAAACTATTGAGGCCTAGAAAATCGCAGGCAACAACAGGAAGGGATTCTCCCTAGTCAACATTCCCAACTAGCCCGTGACACTTTGGTATGGGGAATCCATCCAGTTTGCAATCTGGCTATCATAGGTCAAGTTACAAAAATAAATGGTTTTACTAGATACAGCCCAGTCCACCATGTATATTTTTTGTGTTTTTTAACTTTAAGTATGATATGCAAGTGCCTATCTAAAATGCAGATTGATAAAGAATACAAGGAACGGTCACAATGTGATGCGCAGGTTCTTACCTCTCGTCTTAAACTCTCTCACATCTAAATAACACACAGCAGGAAATAAAAACTAACTAAGTTGTCCCTAGGGAGCGAGATTATCATTTAATGAGTAATGTACTATTGTTCATGCATTAAGAAAAATCACAGGTAGCTATTCTTTAATTCAAAACACATAAACATAAATAGATAGATGAACAACAAGATAGCTCATTGTTTATTAAAACATTCATTACTCACAGTGGAACTCATTATAAAATAAACCAAAGAAAACTCATACAAGAACATAGGTTCAACAAGTTAGAATGATCTCACAGTTAATGAATAAAATCTGAAAATGAAATAGTTCCCCTTCAACTTCATTCATTTGCATAGCATTTGAACATTCCACCAAAGCTTTCTCCAATAGGCAAAATTGTAATTATATTATTGCAAAATGAAATAGTTCCTCTGACAACATGTTCTCACAAGTCTAACTAGGAAAAAGTCCCTTCTCTATATAACTCTCCTATACTTATACAAAAGGAAAAACTTTTGGGCTGCCCCCAAATGACCCCTGGGCTTCCCCAACGTTTCATCTCCCAAAATTGTCTTATATTGAGTGCTCATACAATTTAGAATATATTACATTTAAACAAACTAATAAAGCACTTTAAGTGGAGGGCCCTACTTGATTATTTAGGAACTTTTTCCATGCTTGGACTTCTGATGCGATGCTCTCAAATTCAGAAGGATCGAGAAAACAAATGTTGATTTCAAACTTTGTAGCTTGATTTTTAATCACTTCAATTTTAGCTAAGCTCAGGCATAGTTGATCCTCCAGTAACTATACACTAACTATTGAATGAGCCACTTCATCTTTCAAGATCTGTTCATCTAGGACCTTGACCTGTTGAATCCTCTGCTTATTCTCTTGATATTTGCTTTGTAACATTTCTATGAATAGGTCATGTTCTAGAAATGTATCTATTCTCTGCTCAGTAGCCACTTGGCATCGGTTGTAAGTGATCAACAGCCTCCTGCAATACTCGGTGAAAGCTCCTCTCGTTTTCTTTACAGCCTTCTTGAACTCTTCTACTGTGTTTATTGCAAACTCTAGCAATTCATAATCCTACTTCAAGCCTTGTTGATCTTTTGCTGGGAAGTCTACAGGAATCTCTTCATTGGCCTCCAACCTTGCTATTCTTCCAGTCAGGACTTCCAAAATGTCCTAATACCTATCTACAAAATACAAGGAAGTCTCCAAAATTTCCTCTTATCTATTATCTACATGCAAAACTTTGCATCTTTCTTCTTCTATGGACACCTGCAGCTGGTGCATTCTGCTTCTGTTTGTTAGGAAATTCTCTTTAAAAGGATGAATACTAGTTTGTTGTTCCTTGGCCTCTTTCAAAGATGCTCCTAGTGAAGTAATTTGTCCTTTAAACTCTCCTACTTACACTTGAAATTGTTTTTCTGTCTCCTCCAAGGTATCCCTTTGTATTTCCAGCTCCCCAACTTTGCTTTGCATTTGGTATCTTTCTACATGAATATTTTCATTTGCTATTTTCAGTCCATCCCTTTCTATCTTTAGCTCCTGATATTCCTTCTGCAATTTTGCTAAGTTATCCTAGCATTAGAGGAAATTTCAACTCAAAATGGGCCTTTTAACTTTTATTCAAATTCCATGTCATCATGTGTTAGCCAATGAAATTGCTTTAAATTTGAATTACCGTATAGGTCTTAACTTTTTTAATATAAATTTGGGGATAGGTATCATAAACAAAACTATTTTTTTGTTTGTATTTTTGACATATCTCCTTGTGTTTTTACTCAAATTTCGATTGGGAGAGCTCGTTGGATGCGGAATTAAATTCCGCATCCAACGAGTACCGACTCAGCATACTTTTGACGGACCCCACTACCCCAAAAACAAGAAATAACAGAAAAAATGAAATGATGACATCATCATTTTGTTTTTTCTGGTATTTCTTGTTTTTGGGGTAGTGGAGTCCTTCAAAAGTATGCCGAGTGGGTACTCGTTGGATGCGTAATTTAATTCCGCATCCAACGAGCTCTCCCGATCAAAATTTGAGTAAAAACACAGGGAGATATGTCAAAAATACAAACAAAAAAGTAGTTTTTTTCTTTTCTTCCTCCAAAATTAATAAATATTATTTTATTATTTTAACTATTATTTTACTAGTTCATTTTAGGAGGCCCATTTTGAGTTGAAATTTCCTGTAATGGCATCTCTTCCTGTCTTTTCAATGGCAACTTCTAAAGACATCTTGTCTTCTTATAGGGAATGAAGTTCTTCTTTTGAAGACTTCACTTCATTTCGCATGTCTTCAAACTTTTTCTTTAATTTGTTTCCTTCCTCCCTCTCCTTTCTCAGAGTGTCCTTTAATTGGGCAGCATTTTTCCTTTATTGCTGAAGGTCTGTCATTATTCGAACTACATTATCTTCAAAGGCGTGGATCAATGCTGCTCCAACTCAGCTTGTCAGTCTTGGGTCCTTGTTTGTCCCATGTATCAAGGTTTTATCAGTTATCATCATCCCTGACTGCCCACCTGTTTCAACTTTATTCTCATTCCTTTTCACAATTCTCTTCTTTTCCCTATCATAAAAAATGGTACTAAAATTTGGAACTTCTTCCCCTTTCTTTCTGTTCAAAAGGTATCAGCTTTAATTCAGAAACAACAACCTACCCTAAATTGCTGCTAGTAGTTGCAGCAGGCTCTTGAGATTCAAGATAATCTCGATCTTGCACTTCTTGAGTGTCTGCAAGGTTAGGAGTTTGTTTCTCTGTTGTGGACCCTGTCGGTTTCAGACTTTTAGCCTTCTGCTTCTTTAGCTCTTCATCCTCTTTCTTTTTTCTTTCTTATTCTTCCCTCTCGGTAGCTTCTTCTACATTCTTTGCTGCTTCTTGTTCAGCTTTCTTCCTTTCTTCTTCACTCTTAAGCCAACTATCAGCCTCTTGTGCTAGTCTCCAAGCATCTTTTTCTCTTTTCCTGACCTCCTCTTCATCAGCTTTCCTCTGTTCAGCTTGGCCCTTACCACCTTTAGTGGTGATCTTCTTTTTGAATCTTCTTTTTAATGCAGCCATATTTTCAGCATTTTTGAAAATTTCGTCATTATCCCAATGGTTCGTATATTCAAAATGCACATTGGATTCCTTGCAATGCTCTGCAACTTTGTTCTGAGAATCATTTCTATGGAAGTTCATCTCTCCAAAGTGAAATTTTTTGAGTTCTTGTACAAAATCTACAGTGGATTTAACCTTTGCAAAATTATAACGGCCCAACTTGAAAGGTATGGGAGGATAGGATGCCTTCTTATGTTCAAAAAGGAAACTCCCTATACTGTCTAAGTAAACCTGTCTGATGGCTTCTTTGTGCACCACATAATCAGTGGCATATTTGGGAATCAAAGAAGGTGCCCTAGAGCAACCATTCATTCTAATATACATCCCTTCCTCAGTCAAGTAGTAATTTGCATACTCCTCAATGAATTTCAATGCCTCCTCAGACATACAATGGCATTCTTTCAGGAAAATCAACGTATACAAAGGCATAATAAATTGTTCACAAACTTCTTTGTAATGACTATAGTATTTGTGTGCCCATAACGGCTTATAGGCTATGTACACAGGGGTTTTGTCCCTATCCCATATGCACCTTAGGTTTGGAAATGGTTGGGTGCATAGTATACAATCAATTAATATGGAGCTCATGTAGAATTCAAAAATTTTCTGAGACACCCCTCCCAGAGCTGAAGCAATACAAGCTAAGAGACTGTTGGACACAATGTTTTCCCAGTTGAATACAGTTCCTTGGGTGGCTACATAGAACATAATAGGAACCCATCCTAACTTCAAACTCCTACCGTGGGCTCTCCGAAAAATTATGTTCAGCATTAACGCAATAAACCTATAAGGGGTTATTAAAGTAGCTGTGTCGTATTCCCTTGATGGTCTGGTTTGGAAATTCTTACCAGGTATCATCATTCTTTTTATTGTTTCAACCAGGTCTAAGTTAATTTCCTTCAACCAATCTTCAGTAAGGTAAACCTGGGCTATAGGTAAGTGATAAGCTAACAAGACATAACCAGGACTATAAGCAGCATAGCCCTGTTTGGCAGTATTGGCCAGAATCATAGTAGTCACGTCTGCCCTAGGAAGAATCCATCCAATCACTTTTGAGCATGGGAGAAGCTTAGGTCTAGTAGCTACTTTCATCAAGGCAGATTTTTCAATGTTGGCATATATTGTTACTTCTTCAAACCCGGTATCAACCACTTCTTGGTTTGAAATCAGTCTGTAAATCTTGTTCCACTTGTAGTCAGGTTCCACCCCGGTGGTGGCGCTAGTGTCTTCATAAATGTACTCAACCTTTGTAATAATCTCGACCTCAGGTTCCCCTTCAGCTACAGGAGACTTCTTTTTCTGCCTCTTTGACATCTTGTCTTTAACAAAGTTTCCTTGTCATAAAAAAAAATGCATTTAGGATATTTGGGCTTCCAACCAGTATTCAAAGATTGAAGAAAATTGACTAAACATTTACCTTTTCCATACTTGCAACAGTTAAACCTATGCAAATGTAACAATCGGGACTAAGTAGCAAGTACTTCTGCAAAATGATAAGTCCACAAAAATCCTAAATTATGCCCATGACTAAAATTAATCATGATCGACAACATGTATCATAACCTCACTAATATGTAAAACCTCCATCGACAAGATTAAACATGGCATTATGTGAAGAAAACCAGTCTAATCAATCCTAAAGCAAAATGCATTAACTTTCAGTAGAACGCATCCTATCTTCTCGCTTGAATATAAATCCCAAAAAAACCGACTCACCCTCAAAGTGCGACCCTATCAGAAAATGTCGGTAACCAAAACAATCTAAATCAAACCATACGGTGTCCCAAACAAAACCAGGGTAAAACCTATGGTGAAATAAATGAAACCTCCCCTGTCCGGATGACCAAATGCACACCTAGAAAAATTGGTGTAGACAACGTAACGCTTGTCTGCACCAATTTCCTAAACAGTTGGACAGGGTATGAAAACCCATCATGGCTTTTGCAACAATCACCACAGAAAACAAAAAACCCTCCCATATGTTAACTGTCAAAGTGGACCACACTATGCTAATAGGAAACAAACTCAAAGAAATATGCCCATCCACCACGGCAGGAAAAACCTAACCCAACAATGAGGTCGTAGTTCAAAAACTCAACAGAAAGGGTAAAATCATAGTTGGCCTACCTAGAAAAGAGCTGCAATCGATAAGGACAAAATCTAAAAACTTCCATGGAGACACCCCCCCACGAACGAGATCCTGACAGCTGGTACGAAAGCACAGTTCAGATCGACAAGGATAGTGTAGACATGAAATCATAGGGATAATAATATAATAATGCCCTATCCCACACACATATATATACTCCCATGAACACACTCGGTGGGAAAAAATACAGCATATCAAGCGGTGGGACAAATAAGGCATCGGCCATCAATTCTGCTAATGGGCCACAACGGTGGGCGAAGAGAATACTGTGAGTTCCGTAGTACATGAAAACTGTCGACGAAAATAACACCAAAACCTCAACATCGGAGCTCAAAATGACTATGGCCTCGGACTATAAGTATGTTAGAATGCCTCAATGGTGGAAGCTATAAAGACAAGAGGTTCCGTAGACCAGTCAAAGTCAGAAAAAATAGAACCAAACATTAAGCGAACCATCGGTGAAAAATCGAACATTGGCGAAAGAAAAAAAAACTGTAAGGCAAAAGTTTAGTCCGCTACAGAGCCGCAATGGCAGAACACTAAAGAAATCAGGCTTTTGTGAAAATGGAAAAATACAACGATCGGGCAAACAAAAAACTAACCCCCAATTCAAATGTCCAATCACGACACTGCCAGCGATAATAACAAAAATACAAAAACAAACCATGGGATCGACAAAAGTAAATTTTTTTGTCATGGTGCTTACAATTTTCCATTCGAAAAGGTAGCAATGCAAGGCACTAGTGCTTCGATGGTTTTCAAACAAAACGCTGAAAATAAAAATAGAAACAAAAGCGCATTGGCATAAGACAAGGTTTTGGATCGGGTCGTTATTCCATTGGGCCTCTGCAAGGGCGGCTATGTAGGTGACTACAGCCTCGATTCATAACTCAAACAATTTCCAACAACGAAATAAGAAATTACTGTAAGTCATAATTTAATCCAAAAGGCAGCATCAGCATAAAAGATATCCATTCAACAATCATCCTCAAAAATCAAACTTGCAATACAGCTAAGCAATCCCAACAAAACTAAGAAAGACAAAATTTAAAAGGAGGGTCCCAATTTTTTAGAAATTTGGAAAATAGTTGCAGCTGCAACACCACCAGACAATTATTACTTGACTGTGGCTGAATGGCTATCTTGCCTCTATGTTAAAATCGCCTGCATAAGTTTTGTTTATTTTTGTTACACATCTTGACTCCATCGCCCAATGGTTCTATGTCATGTTTCAACCATCCTTTCAAACAATTCATATTTTCACTTGTACATAGATGGCATTGTTAATACTTGGTGAGAGATCCCTCTCGAAAGAGCAGAAGGCCAGTTCTCTCTTCAAAAGTGGTTTTGTTGTTACCTAGGAGCGAGCCTTATGCAACCTTTGGTTCAATTCCACTTCTAACAAACCAGCACCATTGTCGGGGACAAGATTGAAGATCACCCCTTGGAAGAATGACAAAGATTCAAAGGATAAAAGGTTTCTATGGGAAAATAGAGATTCTTACATGTGAAAAAGGTTGTATCATTTTCCCTGGTGACTCCACTAAAAGGTTATGGAAAGTGACTCCACTCCAGGGACCGGTGGTCAAAAAGAAAGAGATGGGGAGAGGTCTCAAATATTCCATGGATTTGAACAAAAGGTTTATATCTGACTGTTGATGGTGAACAATGGTCAGAAAAGAAAAAGGTCATGTCTCTTTTCACCTGGTGACTCCATCTGCGAATGATCCATTCTTCATAATGTTCTATGGCAGCTCCACTATCAAACGGGGTTACAAAGTTTTAGGAGCTGATTCAATTTCACCACCATCAAGATGACTTCTCGAGCTACAAGGTATGCTCCTATGAATATTACTTCCATACCTAGTTATCCCAATAAAATACCTCTGGTAAATTGGCAAACATATCTTCCAAGATTCAATGATGAAAAGGGTGATGATGCTGCCATTCATTTATTTAGATTTCATATACATATGCTGGGAGTGGGAAGGCATGAATATTTTTTAATGAAACTGTTCATGTTTAGTTTAGAAGGGTATGCAAGGTATTGGTATGAGGGATTTCCAGCAGGGATTTTATCCTCTTTTAAATACTTTCATGCAATATTTCATGAACATTTCAGAAGGCATTATCCTTCTTTGTTGTTACTTTAAGATTGTTGCACACAAGATAGAGAGTTCATTGAAAATGTGAAAGATGAGTGTGGTGGTGATTAGTATTTGGATGAAGAGGTTTTCAAGATCCTACATGAATATTCAACTTAAAAATAAAGGCAAACCAATTGCCATGATATTCAAGAAATTTCCCAGCAGTTAGTACTGTCTTCCTTGACTGAAGTTGACATAGACCAAAGCTTTGTTTCAACTAGTTATAGCTCTCTTCCTAAAATTGATGATGCTTTGCAGCATTCTTGTCATTCTCTGTGTGACCATGAGAGAGGTTGGGAATCTCAATCAAATCATTCCTCATATTATTCAACTTCCGAATTTTTGTTAGAAGAAGAGGCCTCCCCTTCCCAATCAGAAAATTCAATTTCGCAACAGCAATCTCTTGAAAATTACAATGCTTGTGTGATTGATTACACAGAACATGATAATTCTGGAAAATCTCATTCTTGTAGTCCCTCCACATGTTCATTGTCTAAAAATGCAAGTAAATAGAAATCAGATTTTGAAATAGTGGTTGAAGGAAGACCTCTTCATGTTGATCAAATTCAAATTTCACCTAAAGATTTACATGAATATATTAAGCCGAAGATGATCAACCCAGTGATTTGAAAGGAGTCGATGGTTGTACTGATTTGTTGTCTAAAGAATGCAATCAGCCTATCATAATTTCTGTTAGTGAAGAAAATATCATTGCAATCCAAGACCAAAAATATGAAAACAAAGTGGAAAGTAAACATATTGAAAGTGATTGTTTGCCGTTGTGTTCTCCTTCATTTGAGTGGTTAAAAAAGAGACTTAAAGTTTCTAATCAAAAACAAAAATTTGATATTGTAGATGGATGTATAAATTTCCTTGGAATGGATTATGAGCGGGGAGGA
This sequence comes from Pseudotsuga menziesii, assembly GCA_001517045.1. Lineage (NCBI taxonomy): Eukaryota > Viridiplantae > Streptophyta > Pinopsida > Pinales > Pinaceae > Pseudotsuga > Pseudotsuga menziesii. Next base: position 131,166 of record LPNX010492380.1, read on the forward strand.
CAGTTATGTAATCAATCCCAGCCTTTAGAAAAACCATGAGTATGCCATGAAGAATTGAATAATGAAGAAAAAGATGGGGGTTCTCAAATGGATGTTTCTTTTTGTTTTTCAAATTCAGAAATTTTTTGTCAAGAAGAAATCTATTTGCTCGATCCTATTGAAGAAATGTATGATGTTTCTGCTAAAGCATATAAAGAATAATAAGTTTTAAAATCATAAATTTTAGATGTAGTTGTGGATGTCTCGGCTGGAAATTGTCACGATTTTTCCTTGCATGGTTCTTTTGAAGATCAGTTTGACAGCATGCAAGGGAATTTATAGTTGGGACAGCTCTCTCATGGTAAGATAATGACAGATTTTTTTGAAAGTTGTCATGCCTTTTATGATCCAGTGGCTGATTACATAGATGAATTTTGCAATGGTAATGGCTGGTTATATCTCTATTGTAAAGATCAATTTCTTTATTATAACTTTCTGACATTAAGTCTGTCATCTCTGTTTTTTATCAAGCATGAAGAGAAAGTTGGTTTATGGGATCATTTGCTTGAGTGGCTTCATCGGAAGTCAGAAGTTACTTCACTAAGAATCGATGCTTAGTAAGTAGGGTAGGTAAGTAAATATGAATAAGCTCGACATGGTGAGCATTCCATTCAGCAGTTTTCAGTTTCAGTTTTAAAGTTCAGATCTGCAGCTACAGTTGTCTTCATTTTTCAAGGTATGGACAAGTGACAGGTTACAAGTTGAAATAGTGGGATTTGTTTGTAGAATAGTTTTAGTGATGGTTACAGACCAGAGTAGGGAAAGGATTTCAAAAAAAATTGGGAGCCACCCAATGGATTGGACACCTGGTCTATGGGGTTCTTTGCTACCTCGCAAGGAGGATAGAATCCCTAATGGAGCTAGTTGTTATCACTGTTTATTTTTTTTGAAAGTTAGTGCTATCATTAAATTGATTTTAAGATATATTGGTGTTTGGGTGGTTTTCAATTTCTTCCCACTAAGCAATTTATAAAAATTTTCCATGTATGCAAGAAGAGAAGGTTCTAAAGGTGTTTTGAGCAAAAGAGTTAAAGGTCTTTGGTTAAAAAATGAAATATTTTACAAAGAAAAGATTATTCTTTATGGATAAATAAATTTTGCAAAAAGTTTATAAAGCACATTTTATGAAAGTGGGTCAAATTTAGGTTTTATAAAAATAATTGAATTTTATTTTTATAAACCCAAAAAAGAATATGGAGTTGGATATTTTTATGGAAAGGTTTTCATGCCATACCTAAGTATGCGCTCACCACATTGGCAAAGAATCCAAAAGTGGAGCACCAATCACCACATTGGTGAAGCATCCAAAAGTGGAGCACCAAAATGGTGTGGGCCATATGCCACCACATCAACATACTACAAGCCGAACTCCTCCACTAAATTTCAAGAGCCAAGCTCTCACAAGAAGTATCATATTCAATTTGTTCCTTCATATTGATTAAAACTGCTGGTGTATATAAAGTTCAAGATCAATACACCCCTTTTGCATGTGGGATAAAGGCATATTATGGGAAACGTAAAAGTAGAAAAAAGCAACTAAAAATATGTGTTAACTAGAATGCTATGTAATTGTTGGATTAAATATTGCTTGAGCCAATTGCTATGGAAATTGCATATGGTTTGGATAGAGGTTTCATTTATCTTTCCACTCCTCATAGGTAATGCAACATAATTTCAAAGAGGTCATTTTTTACGGTAAATGGGTACTCTCTCAATTAATTGTTTTTAATTATCCAAGATTCTAGCATTCAACTTAGCGCTTAGAGTTTCTTGGTAATATTTTTGTACTTGGATCAGCCAAAATATTTGGAAGCTAATGAAGATTCTTCCCATAACCTTCATGGAGATTCCTGGAAAAAATTTTCTGGAGACATCAAGGAAAACAAGAGCAAGAAGTGGCTATGGGAAGCTCATGCCAGACAAAATTGGATATAAAAAACTTTTATTTATGAAAAAAGGAAGGATGTGAACTCTACCAAACTGCCAGTAATCGTATGAGGTGATGATTGGTACAACCAAGCCTTTGTTTAATAGAACATATGCAGGTTGGATCATTTGAAACATGTATGGCCATTATGCAGCAGCAAAGAAATTGCCAATGGCCAAATGAAGTATACCTGAGTTGTTATTCCTGAAGAAGTCGTTGTGTATAAATTCCTGCAAACGGAATCAGTGATGAACGATGTAGATGACAATCACTTTCATCGAACGGCCAAAACCAATTTCACGATATCAACTTGCATGGGTTAATTAAAATTTCAGATTTGCGAAATGATGTTAAACAATGGATGGGATGGATGGTCAAACCAATAGGTGGAAGAGATCTGCGGCTCAGGTCAAGTTCACGAATACGACAAGCAAGGAGCAATTTAATTTTCGAATTAGAGAAATTTTTAATAGTGGGTAAGTTGAGACACATGTTAAATTGATCAAATTGATCGATGGCTATCAAGTATTCCGCTCAGTGAATGTGAAGGCAAGTTAATATCCAAGCAATTGATTGGAATTTGCATGCATGATGATGAGGTAAATAGGTTTCCGGCAATGAAATTATAAATTCATTGTTAGATTTCATCATGTAACAGTAGCCAATTCCAGTTATAATAAACTGATATTAACGTCTGAGTTGATATTCAAGGGAGCATCAAGTGAATTTTGTATTTACCACATTATCAAGATGGAAAGTACAAAGGAAAATTGTGTAGATCCATATAGCAGTCAGTAAGTTCAAACAATTGTTTCGGCAAAACTAGTATGTATTTTAAGAAACTGAGAAAGGTTTTTCTTTATAACATATTCATATACAGTAACCTATCTCAGTGTTTACACAAATGCTAAGGATTGAGATAATTGAAGTCATCTTCAGAGGGAAAATTTTCAGATCTGAAAATGAATGTTTTTGGCATCAAATAGAAAGAATTATTTCCATCAAATGAAGATGAATTTTCAAATACTGGAAGAGGCTTTTCCTCAGGACATACTAATAGTAAAAAAACTCCTTCAGGTTTTACACAGGTGCTATGGCATAGGAGAAACAAAGTGAGTTTTACAAGTAATTTTTCATGTTTTCCAAAGGACTGTTTCAGACACCAAATTCAAAGAATTGTTTCAGCCAAACGGAGTTGAATTTAAGGAAACTGAGAGAGGTTTTTCTTCATCGAAGGAATTCCTTAAAAAATATCCTTCATTTTCTACACAGGTATCAGAGGGTGGGAGAATTTAAAATATCTTCATAGGGTATCTTTCCATAAATTTACAGGTTTATTGTCTGAGTCATCAGTTTCAAAATCAGATCCTGAGGAGCTGGAGCTGAATCAGAGGAAACGAAGACATGATTTTTTTGGGCACATGGCCAATTACAAAAACCTCTTTTGGTTTTCACATAGCTATCACCATCTGGGATATGTAGGAGGGGATTTTTAGCCTGTTTTTCTAGTCGTCCACATTTTATTTTTGTCATATGTAAATCATAGCAGATACGCCACATTAGAGTTTGTTAGAGTATGTTCTTCAGTTGTAACAAATTTTGATTCCCGAATTTCAGTTTAGGAAGTCCAAAAAATACTATAAATGTACCTCGTTAAGAAGGAGAAAAGGTTGGAACCAATGTAATTTTCCAATGTGTGCTTTCAATACTTTAAATAAAGTTGTAGAGTCGAAGTCAGCATTTTATATAGGGATTCATGTGTTGTTTTTGTTACAGTCTGTTGCTTCCTTTCTCATGTGAATTTTTTTCCAGTTTATCTCTCCCATTATGTTTCTTTCATGTTTGAAATAAGCATATAAAAATTTGGATTTCATACATGCTATGCTTCGTCTGTTGTTTCAGATATCCACTAAAGCTTTCTTCTAAAGTCAATACAGAATTCATTCTCAAATACTCTATGTTGATGGTCTTTTCATGTTCCTCTTTTCCACTAGACAATTATAACTTGACTATGGCTAAATATCTATCTTGCCTCTGTGTTAAAATTTCCTGCATAGGTTTTGTTTATTTTTGCTACACATCTTGACTCCATCGCCCAATGGTTCTATGTCTTGTTTCAACCATCATTTCAAACAATTCATATTTTCACTTGTACATAGCTGGCATTGTTAATATTTGGTGAGAGATCCCTTTCAGGAGAGAAGAAGGCCAGTTCTCTCTTCAAAAGTGGTTCTATTGTTACCTGGGAGTAATCCTTGCACAACCTTTGGTTCAAATCTAGTACTAACAAATTGGCGTCGTTGTCGGGGACAAGATTGAAGATCATCCCTGGGAAGAATGACAAATATTCAAAGGATAAAGGGTTTCTGTGGGCAAATAGAGATTCTTACATGTGGAAAATGTTGTATCATTTGTCCTGGTGACTCCACTGAAAGGTTCTAGAAATGGAATCCACTAGGGAGACTGGTGGTCAGAAAGACAAAGACGGGGAGAGGTCTCAAATATTCCATGGAGTTGAACGAAAGGTTTAGATCTTGCTGTTGATGGTGAACAATGGTCAGAAAACAAGAAGATCATGTCTCTTTTAACCTGGTGACTCCATCTATGAAGGATCCATTCTTCATAATGTTCTATAGTAGCTCCACTATCAAACGGGGTTGCAAATTTTGAGGAGCTGATTCAGTTTCTCCACCATCAAGATGACTTCTCGGGCTACAAGGTATGCTCCTATGAATATTGCTTCCATTCCTGGTTATCCCAATAGAATACCTCTGGTAAATTGGCAAACATATCTTCTAAGCTTCAATGATGAAAAGGGCTATGATGCCGCCATTCATTTATTTAGATGTCATAATCATATACATAGGCTAGGAGTGGGATGGCATGAAGATTCTTTATTGAAACTGTTCATGTTTAGTTTAGAAGGGTATGCAAGGTATTGGTATGAGGGATTTCCAACAGGGATTTTATCCTCCCTTAAAGACTTTCATGCAATATTTCATGAAAATTTCAGAAGGCATTATCCTTCTTTGTTGTGACTTCAAGATTGTTGCACACAAGATAGAGAGTTCATTGAAAATGTGAGAGATGAGTGTGGTGATGATCAGTATTTAGATGAAGAGGTTTTAGAGATCCTACATGAATATTCAGCTCAAAAAGAAAGACAAACCAATTGCCATGATATTCAAGAAATTTCCCCATAGTTAGTACTGTCTTCCTTGACTAAAGTTGACATAGACCAAAGCTCTGTTTCAACTAGTTATAGCTCTCTTCCTGAAATTGATGATGAGTTGCAGCATTCTTGTCATTCTCTGTGTGACCAAGAGAGAGGTTGGGATTCTCAATCAAATCCTTCCTCATATTATTCAACTTCTAAATTTTTGTTAGAAGAAGAGGCCTCCCATTCTCAATCAGAAAATTCATTTTCGCAACAACAATCTCTTGAAAATTACAATGCTTATGTGATTGATTACACAGAACATGGTAATTTTGGAAAATCGCATTCTTGTAGTCCCTCCACATGTTCATTTTCTGAAAATGCAAGTAAGGAGAAATCATATTTTTAAATAGTGGTTGAAGGAAGACCTCTTCATGTTGATCGAATTCAAATTTCACCTAAAGATTTACATGAATATATTAATCCATCTTTGTTTGTAGAATATGATCAACCCAGTGATTTGAAAGGAGATGGTTGTATTGATTTGTTGTCTGAAGAATGCGATCAGCCTGTCACAATTTCTGTTAGTGAAGAAAATATCATTGCAATCCAAGACCAAAAATATGAAAACAAAGTGGAAAGTAAACCTGTTGAAAGTGACTGTTTGCTTTTGTGTTCTCCTTCATTTGAGTGGTTAAAAAAGAGACTTAAAGTTTCTGATCAAAAATAAAAATTTGATATTGTAGATGGATGTATAAATTTCATTGGAATAGATTATGAGTGGGGAGGATAGTTATGTAATCAATCTCAACCTTTAGAAAAACCACGAGTATGCCACGAGGAATTGAATAATGAAGAAGAATATGGGGGTTCTCAAATGGATGTTTCTTTTTGTTTTTCAAATTCAGAAATCTTTTGTCAAGAAGAAATCTATTTGCTCAATCCTATTGAAGAAATGAATGATGTTTCTGCTGAAGCATATAAAGAATATGAAGTTTTAAAATCAGAAATTTTAGATGAAGTTGTGGAAAATTGTCACGAGTTTTCCTTGCATGGTTCTTTTGAAGATTAGTTTGACAGTGTGCAAGGGAATTTACAGTTGGGACAGCTCTCTCATGGTAAGATAATGACATATTTTTTCAAAAGTTGTCATGCCTTTTATGATCCAGTGGCTGATTACATAGATGAATTTTGCAGTGGTAATGGCTGGTTATATCTCTACTGTAAAGATCAATTTCTTTATTCTAACTTTCTGCCATTAATTCTGTCATCTCTGTTTTTTATAAAGCATGAAGAGAAAGCTGGTTTATGGGATCATTTGCTTGAGTGGCTTCATTGGAAGTCAGAAGTGACTTGATTGAGCATTGATGCTTAGTAAGTAGGGTAGGTAAGTAAATATGAATAAGCTCAACATGGCGAGCATTCCATTCAGTAGTTTTCAGTTTGTTTTGAGTTTTAGTTTTGATTTTAGTTTCGGTTTTAAAGTTCAGGTCTGTAGTTACAGCTCTCTTCAGTTTTCAAGGTATGGACAGGTGATAGGTACAGGTTGAAAGAGTTGGATTTGTTTGTAGAATAGTTTAAGTGATGGTTACAGACCATAGTAGGTAAAGGATTTCAGAAAAATTTGGGATCCTATCAGTGGATATAGCACCTGGTCTACGGTGTTCTTTGCTACCTCGCAGGGAGGATAACATCCCTAATGGAGCCAGCTATTAGAACTATTTATTTTTGCGGAAAGTTAGTGCCATCATTAAATTGATTTGAAGATATGTTGGTGATCGGGTGGTTTTCAAATTCTTCCCGCTAAGCAATTTATAAAAATTTCCCAGGTCTGCAAGAAGAGAAGGTTCTAAAGGTGTTTTGAGCAAAAGAGTTTAAGGTCTTTGGTTAAAAAATGAAATATTCTATAAAGAAAAGATTATTCTTTATGGATAAATATATTTTGCAAAAAGTTTATAAAGCATATTTTATGAAAGTGGGTCAAATTTAGGTTTTATAAAAATAATTGAAGTTTATTTTTATAAACCCAAAGGTGAATATGGAGTTGGATATTTTTATGGAAAGGTTTTCATGCCATGCCTAAGTATGCACTCATCGCATTGGCAAAGCATCCAAAATTCAAGCACCAAAATGGTGTGGTCCATACACCACCACATCAACATACTAGGAGCGAAACTCCTCCACTAAAGTTCAAGAGCCAAGCTCTCACAAGAAGTATCATATTCCCTTTGTTCCTTGGTATTGAATAAAACTGTTGGTTTATATAAATTTCAAGATGAATACACCCCTTTTTTATGTGGGATAAAAGAATATTATGGGAAACGTAAAAATAGAAAAAAGCAAATAAAAATATGTGTTAACTAGAATACTATGTAATCATTGGATTAAATATTGCTTGAGTCAATTGCTACGGAAATTGAATATGGTTTGGATAAAGGTTTCATTTATCTTTTGACTCCTCACAGGTAATGCAACATAATTTCAAAGAGGTCATTTTTTACGATAGATGGGTACTCTCTCAATAATTGTTTTTAATTATCCAAGATTCTAGCATTTAGCTTAGCGTTCAGACTTTCTTGGTAATATTTTTGTACTTGAATCAGCCAAAATATTTGGAAGCTCATTAAGATTATTCCCATAACCTTCATGGAGATGCCTGCAAACAAAATTTATGGAGACATCAAGGAACATAAGAGCAAGAAGTGTGTATGGGAAGCTTATGTCACACAAAATTGGTTGTAAAACAAAATTATTTAAGAAAAAAGGAAGGACGTGAACTCTACCAAACTGCCAGTAATTGTATGAGCTGATGATCGATACAACCATTCCTTTGTTTAATAGAGCATATGTAGGTTGGAGCATTTGAGCCATATATGGCTGTTATGCAGCAGCATGCAAATTGCCAATGGCCGAATGAATTATACCTGAGTTGTTATTCCTAAAGAAATCGTTGTGTATAAATTCCTGCAAACGGAATCAGTGATGAATGGCGTAGATGATAATCACTTTCATCCAATGGCTAAAACCTATTTCGTGATATCATATTCCATGGGTTAATTAAAATTTTAGATCTACGAAATGATGTTAAACAATGGATGGGATGGACAGTCAAACTAGCAGGTGGAAGAGATCTGCAGCTCAGGTCAATTTCGTGAATACAATAAGCGAGGAGTAATTTAATTTTCAAATCAGTGAAATTTTTAATAGTGGGTAAGTTGAGACATGTGTTAAATTTATCAAATTGATCGACGACTATCAAGTATTCTGCTCAGTGGATGTGAAGGTAAGTTAATATCCAAGCAGTTGATTGGAATTTGCCTATGTGATGATGAGGTAAATAGGTTTCCGGCAATGAAATTATAAATTCATTGTTATATTTGGTCATGTAATAACATCTAGTTCCAATTATAATACACTGATATTAACTTCCGAGTTGATATTCAAGGAAGAATCAAGTGAAATTTGGATTTAGCACATTATCAAGATGAAAAGTACAAAGGAAAATTGTGTAGATCCATATAGCAGTCAGTAAGTTCAAACAATTGTTTTGGCAAAACCAGGATGTATTTTAAGAAACTGAGAGAATTTGTCTTTATAACATACCCATATACAATAACCTATCTCATTTTTTACATAGCTACCAAGGATTGAGAGAATTGAATTCATCTTAAGAGAGAAAATGTTCAGATCTGAAAATGACTGTTTTAGGCATCAAATAAAAAGAATGTTTTCCATCAAATGAAGATGAATTTTCAAAAACTGAAAGAGGATTTTCCTCAGGACATACTAATAGTCATAAACCTCCTTTCATGTTTACACAGGTGCTATGTATTAGGAGAAACAAAGTGAGTTTTACATGCTATTTTTAATGTTTTTCAAATGACTATTTCAGACATCAAATTCAAAGAATTGTTTCAGCCAAACAAAGTTGAATTTAAGGAAAATGAGAGAGGTTTTTATTCATCACCAGAATACCTTCAAAAATTTCCTTAATTTTCTTCAAAGGTATCACAGGGTGGGAGAATTTAAAATATCTTCACAGGGTATTTTTCCATAAATTTACAGGTTTACTATCTGAGTCATCAGTTTCAAAATTAGATCCTGGGGAGTTGGAGCTGAATCAAAAGAAACAAAGACATGGATTTTTTTGGCACATGTCCAATTAAAAAAACCTCTTTCATTTTTCACATAGCTGTCACCATCTGGGATATGTAGGAGGGGATTTTTAGCCTATTTTTCTAGTCATCCGCATTTTATTTTTGTCTTATGTCAATCGTGGCAGATACGCCACATTAGAGATTGTTAGAAGATGTTCTTCAGTTGTAACAAATTTTTATTCCCAAATGTTGGTTTAGGAAGTCAAAAAAATACTATAAATGTACCTCCTAAATAAGGAGAAAGGTTGGAACTGATGTAATTTTGCAGTGTGTGCTTTATAGAGTGTAAATAAAGTTGCAGAGCCGAAGTTGGCATTTTATACAGGGATTCATGTGTTGTTTGTGTTATAGTCTGTTGCTTACTTGCTCATGTGAATGTTTTTCCAGTTTATCTCTTCCATTATGTTTTCTTCCATGTCTGAAATAAGCGTATAATAGTTTGGAATTCATAAATGCTATGCTCCGTCTGTTGTTTCAGATATTCACTAAAGCTTTCTTCTAAAGTTAATACAGAATTCATTCTCAAATGCTCTATGTTGATGGTCTGTTCATGTTCCTCTTTTCCACAAGACCATAACTTGACTGTGGCTGAATGGCTATCTTGCCTCTGTGTTAAAATCACCTGCATAAGTTCTGTTTATTTCTATTACACATCTTGACTCCATCGCCCAATGGTTCTATGTCTTGTTTCAACCATCCTTTCAAACAATTCATATTTTCACTTGTACATAGCTGGCATTGTTAATATTTGGTGAGACATCCCCCTCAGAAGAGCAGAAGGCTAGTTCTCTCTTCAAAAGTGGTTCTGTTGTTACCTGGGAACGAGCCTTCCGCAACCTTTGGTTCAATTCCAGTGCTAACAAACTAGTGTTGTTGCTGGGGACCAGATGGAAGATCATCCCTGGGAAGAACAAAAAAGATTCAAAGGATAAAGGGTTTTTGTGGGCAAACATAGATTGTTACATGTGACAAAGGTTGTATCATTTTCCATAACGACTCCACTAAAAGGTTCTAGGAAGTGACTCCACTAGGGAGACTGGTGGTCAGAAAGATAGAGACAGGGAGAGGTCTCAAATCTTCCATGTATTTGAACGAAATGTTTCAATCTGACTATTGATGGTGAACAATGGTCAGACAACAAGAAGGTCATGTCTCTTTTCACCCGGCGACTCCATCTGCGAAGGATCCATTCTTCATAATGTTCTATGGCAGCTCAACTATCAAATGGGGTTGCAAAGTTTCAGGAGTTGATTCAGTTTCTCCACCATCAAGATGACTTCTCGGGCTGCAAGGTATGCTCCTATGAATCTTTCTTCCATTCCTGGTTATCCCAATAAAATACCTCTGGTAAATTGACAAACATATCTTCCAAGATTCACTGATGAAAAGGGTGATGATGCCTCCATTCATTTATTTAGATTTCATAAGCATATACATAGGCTGGGATTGGGATGGCATGAAGATTCTTTAATGAAACTATTCATGTTTAGTTTAGAAGGGTATGCAAGGTATTGGTATAAGGGATTTCCAGCAGGGATTTTATCATCCCTTAAATACTTTCATGCAATATTTCATGAACATTTTAGAAGGCATTATCCTTTTTTGTTGTTCCTTCAAGATTGTTGCACACAAGATATAGAGTTCATTGAAAATATGAAATATGAGTGTGGTGATGATCAGTATTTGGATGAAGAGGTTTTAGAGATTCTACATGAATATTCAGCTCAAAAAGAAAGACAAACCAATTGCTCTGATATTCAAGAAATTTCCCAGTAGTTAGTATCGTCTTCCTTGACTGAAGTTGACACAGACCAAATCTCTATTTCAACCAGTCATAGCTCTCTTCCTAAAGCTGATGATGATTTGCAGCATTCTTGTCATTCTCTGTGTGACCAAGAGAGAGATTGGCACTCTCAATCAAATCCTTCTTCATATTATTCAACTTCTGAATTTTTGTTAGAAGAAGAGGCCTCCCCTTCCCAATCAGAAAATTCATTTTCGCAACAACAATCTCTTGAAAATTACAATGCTTGTGTGATTGATTACATAGAACATGATAATTCTGGAAAATCTCATTCATGTAGTCCCTCCACATGTTCATTTTATGAAAATGCAAGTAAAGAGAAATCAGATTTTGAAATAGTGGTTGAAGGAAGACCTCTTCATGTTGATCGAATTCAAATTTCACCTAAAAATTTGCATGAATATATTAATCCCTCTTTGTTTGTAGAAGATGATCAACCCAGTGATTTGAAAGGAGATGGTTGTGCTGATTTGTTTTCTGAAGAAGGCAATCAGCCTGTCACAATTTTTGTTAGTGAAGAAAATATCATTGTAATCCAAGACCAAAAATATGAAAACAAAGTGGAAAGTAAACATGTTGAAAGTGACTGTTTGTTGTTGTCACGTCCCCATGCCTTTGACCGGAAAAGAGGGCGTGACTACGAGTTCTATCCAATCGGGCTAACCGCCCATGAACATGTACAGGCTTAAGAATTGCCCAAAACACAGGATGCTGAAAGATGATTTAAACTAAAATATGCACACAGGATTATTCATCATGCACAAATGCAATTTAATCCTCATTCACAGCGGAAACAACAGCATTCAAATAAGCATTCGTTCAACATGTAAACATCAGTCATTAATTAAGACATTATAGAACATGGGATTAATACAACCCAATTCGTAAACACAACGGAATAACCATATTAACATACAAGTAGAAGGGGATGCTTCAGCCTATTTCCTTCAGGCAGAATAGTGAAATAATCACATAATAATCAATTCCGTTCTCATGCTATGCACCAGCATCATACCAACTAATTTAAGATAATCAATTCATCCAAGTAACATGAGTAATTTAACGCATAGGGAAGACCACAAATGAACATCATTCAAACCACAGAGAATACTTATCTTTGAGATGAAACTGTCCAACAACTGGCTATGTGAGAGCAACGTTCCACCCAACCATAGATCTCTGTCCAGCCTCTATTCTTTCAGCTGAGAGATCACCCCCGAGCTGGGCTGTGTATCCACTAAGGAGGAACTAGATGGGCTCACTCACAGCCATGGGTTCACTCAAATGGTCATGCACATCCAACACAAGGAAGGTCCCCTTCTCTGCTACACAGTCCCTCAGGAAACTCTTTCCTCCAGTTCTCTTCAGGATGGGCATAGAAAGGTCCAGCTGCTAGCTTCCTGAGATTCCAGCCTTCACTGGGTTTATCAAGCAAACCCAACCTCTGTTCCAACATCCACACTTGGATTTCTCACCATTCTGTCAACGAATAATTCAAATCCATCACTGATTTTCTGGGCTGCAAAAACTGGGTTTTTCCATGTATTTCGGGTAGCTAATGCTCCCAAATTCGCCCTAAGGTTCATACCTATGGATCCCCCATTGGATTTCACTGTCCAATACCAAATCTGGGCATTTTTGGCTCTTCAAAACATGGGTCTTTGCACAGTTGCGATTTCTGGTTTTTCACCCTGCTAGGAACTCGTTTTTTGGATGGAAAATGATGCTGGGTTCTTCCACAATGGAATGGGGATGAGGAAGAAGCAATCCCCAAGAGGTAGAGTGACTTGTGGTACAAGAAAACAGAGCCCATACTCTGCCATATGAATTTCTGGGCTACCCATGCTCCATTAAAGCCATGGATTGTTTCCTTCAACCACTTCCTTACAACAGAATTGAATGTCAACAAGGAAAGTCAAATGGGTTATCACAATGACATATGGCAGCTTATGGTTCAATCCCACAACCCCTTCACCTCTCCCTAGTGGATACACATGG
>LPNX010492380.1:144340-170956 GCA_001517045.1 Pseudotsuga menziesii
TCAATTTTGGTATTTTTTTTTTTGCTTGATGTTTATTTACATCATTTTACAATGTTCCATGGCTAAATAGCACATGGGTAACATCAGGTCCAATGCTTTGCCCTTTTAAATAAAATACGAACATACACTAGCGGGGCCTTGGCCTTGAGCTCCACGCTAGGTATACATACATCATACAAACGGGGTCAAACCCGGGGACATTACAGTTGTTGTGTTCTCCTTCATTTGAGTGGTTAAAAAATAGACTTAAAGTTTCCAATCAAAAACAAAAATTTTATATTGTAGATGGATGTATAAATTTCCTTGGAATGGATTATGAGTGGGGATGACAGTTATGTAATCAATCCTTGGCTTTAGAAAAACCACCAGTATGCCATGAATAATTGAATAACGAAGAAGTATATGGGGGGTTCTCAAATGGATGTTTCTTTTTGTTTTTCAAATTCAGAAATTTTTTGTCAAGAAGAAATCTATTTGCTCGATCCTATTGAAGAAATGAATGATGTTTTTTCTGGAGCATATAAAGAATATTAAGTTTTAAAATCAGAAATTTCAGATGAAGCTGTGGATGTCTCGCTTGGAAATTGTCACGAGTTTTCCTTGCAAGGTTATTTTGAAGATCAGTTTGATAGCGTGCAAGGGAATTTGCAGTTGGGACAGCTCTCTCATGGTAATATAATGATAGAATTTTTTGAAAGTTGTCATGCCTTTTATGATCAAGTGGCTGATTACATAGATGAATTTTGTAGTGGTAATTGCTGGTTATATCTCTACTATAAAGATCAATTTCTTTATTATAACTTTCTTCCATTAAGTCTGTCATCTGTGTTTTTTATCAAGCATGAAGAGAAAGTTGGTTTATGGGATCATTTACTTGAGTGGCTTCATTGGAATTCAGAAGTTACTTGACTGAGCATTGATGCTTAGTAAGTAGGGTAGGTAAGTAAATATGAATAAGCTTGACATCGTGACCATTCCATTCAGCAGTTTTCAGTTTGTTTTTAGTTTAATTTTTTATTTCAGTTTCGGTTTTAAAGTTCAAGTTTGCAATTACAACTCTCTTCAGTTTTCAAGGTATGGACAAGTGACAGTTTACAGGTTGAAATAGTGGGATTTGTTTGTAGAATAGTTTTAGTGATGGTTAAATACCAGAGCACGTAAAGGATTTCAGAAAAATTTAGGAGCCACCCAATGGATTCAACACCTGGTATACAGGGTTTTTTACTACCTCACAGGGAGGATAGCATCCCTAATGGAGCCAGCTATTAGCACTATTTACTTTTGCTGAAAGTTAGTACTATCATTAAATTGATTTTAAGATATATTGGTGATAGGGTGGTTTTCAAATTCTTCCTGCTAAGCAATTTATAAAAATTTCCCAGGTCTGCAAGAAGAGAAGGTTCTAAAGGTGTTTTGAGCAAAATAGTTAAAGGTCTTTGGTTAAAAAATGAAATATTCTACAAAGAAAAGATTATTCTTTATGGATAAATAAATTCTTCTAAAGCACATTTATGAAAGTGGGTCAAATTTAGGTTTTATAAAATAAATGAAGTTTATTTTTATAAATCCAAAGGCGAATATGGAGTTAGATATTTTTATGGAAAGGTTTTCATGCCATGCCTAAGTATGCACTCACCACATTGGCAAAGCATCCAAAAGTCAAGCACCAAAATGGTGTGGGCCATAGACCACCACATCAACATACTACAAGCTGAACTCCTCCACTAAAGTTCAAGAGCCAAGCTCTCACAAGAAGTATCATATTCCCTTTGTTCCTTGGTATTGATTAAAACTGCTGGTGTATATAAAGTTCAAGATCAATACAACCCTTTTGCATGTGGGATAAAGGCATATTATGGGAAACGTAAAAATAGAAAAAAGCAAATAAAAATATGTGTTAACTAGAATGCTATGTAATCGTTGGATTAAATATTACTTGAGCCAATTGCTACGGAAATTGCATATGGTTTTGATAAAGGTTTCATTTATCTTTCCACTCCTCATAGGTAATGCAACATAATTTGAGAGAGGTCCTTTTTTACGGTAGATGGGTACTCTCTCAATTAATTGTTTTTAATTATCCAAGATTCTAGCATTCAGCTTGGCACTCAGAGTTTCTTGATAATATTTTTGTACTTGGATCAACCAAAATATTTGGAAGCTCATGAAGATTCTTCCCATAACCTTCGTGGAGACGCCCGCAAACAAAATTTCTAGAGACATCAAGGAAAACAAGAGCAAGAAGTGGCTATGGGCAGCTTATGCCAGACAAAATTGGTTGTAAAAGACTTTTATTTAAGAAAAAGGAAGGATGTGAACTCTACCAAATTGCCAGTAATCGTATGAGGTGATGATTGGTACAACCAATCCTTTGTTTAATAGAACATATGCAGGTTGCAGCATTTGAAACATATGTGGTTGTTATGTAGCAGCAAAGAAATTGCCAATGGCCCAATGAAGTATACCTGAGTTGTTATTCTTGAAGAAATCATTGTGTATAAATTCCTGCAAATGGAATCAGTGATGAATGACGTAGATGATAATCACTTTCATCCAACGACTAAAACCAATTTCGCGATATCAACTTGCATGACTTATTTAAAATTTCATATTTGTGAAATGATGTTAAACAATGGATGGGATGGACAGCCAAACCAGCAGGTGGAAGAGATCTGCCACTCAGGTCAATTTCACGAATACAACAAGTGAGGAGCAATTTAATTTTCAAATCAGCGAAATTTATAATATTGGCTAAGTTGAGACACGTGTTAAATTTATCAAATTGATCGACAACTATCAAGTATTCTTGCTCAGTGGATGTGAAGGCAAGTTAATATCCAAGCAGTTCATTGGAATTTGCCTGTGTGATGATGAGGTAAATAGGTTTCCGACAATGAAATTATAAATTCATTGTTAGATTTGGTCATGTAACAGCATCCAGTTCTAGTTATAATACAATGATATTAACTTTTGAGTTGATATTCAAGGGAGCATCAAGTGAATTTTGGATTTAGCACATTATTAAGATGAAAAGTACAAAGGAAAATTGTGCAGATCCATATAGCAATCAGTAAGTTCAAACAAGTGTTTCATCAAAACCATGATGTATTTTAAGAAACTGAGATATGTTTGTTTTTATTACATACCCATATACAATAACCTATCTCATTTTTTACTCACTTGCTAAGGATTGAGAGAATTGAAGTCATCTTCAGAGGGAAAATGTTCAGATTTGAAAATGATAGTTTTAGGCATCAAATGAAAAGAATTGTTTCTATCAAATGGAGATGAATTTTCATAAACTGAAAGAGGATTTTTCTCTTCTTAGGAGAAACAAAGTTAGTTTTACAGACAATTTTCCAAGTTTTCCAAAGGACTGTTTCAGACATCAAATTCAAAGAATTGTTTCAGCCAAACGGAGTTGAATTTAAGGAAATTGAGAGAGGTTTTTCTTCATCACAGGAATACCTTCAAAAAAATCCTTTAGTTTACACACAGGTATCATAGGGTGGGATAATTTAAAATATCTTAACAGGGTATGTTTCCATAAAGTTAAAGGTTTATTATCTGAGTCATCGGTTTCAAAATTAGATCCTGATGAGCTAGAGCTGAATCAGAGGAAATGAAGACATGGGTTTTTTGGGAACATGGCCAATTACAAAATCATATTTTGGTTTTCACACAGCTATCCCCATCTGGGATATGTAGGAGGGGATTTTTAGCATGTTCTTCTAGTCATCCACATTTTATTTTTGTCTTACGTAAATCATGGCAAATACGCCACATTAGAGTTTGTTAGAAGATGTTCTTCAATTGTAACAAATTTTGATTCTCGAATGTCATTTTGGGAAGTTCAAAAAATACTCTAAATGCACCTCTTGAAGAAGGATAAAAGGTTGGAACCAATGTAATTTTGCAGTGTGTGCTTTATAGAGTTTAAATAAAGTTGCAGAGCCGAAGTCGGTGTTTTATACAGGGATTCATGTGTTGTTTGTGTTACAATATGTTGCTTCCTTTCTCATGTGAATGTTTTTCCAGTTTATCTCTCCCATTATGTTTTCTTTCATTTCTTAAATAAGCATATAATAGTTTGGAATTCATACATGCTATGCTCCATCTGTTGTTTCAGATATCCACTAAAGCTTTCTTCTAAAGTTAATACAGAATTCATTCTCAAATGCTCTATGTTGATGGTCTATTCATGTTCTCTTTTCCACCAGACAATTATAACTTGAATGTGGCTGAATGGCTATCTTGCCTATTTGTTAAAATCACCCTCCTAAGTTTTGTTTATTTCTGTTACACATCTTGAATCCATCACCCAATGGTTCTATGTCTTGTTTCAACCATCCTTTCAAAAAATTCATATTTTCACTTGTGCATAGCTGGCATTGTTAATATTTGGTGAGAGATCCCTCTCAAAAGAGTAGAAGGCCAGTTCACTCTTCAAAATTGGTTCTAATTTTACCTAGGAGCAAGCATTCCGCAGCATTTGATTCAATTCTAGTGCTAGCACCTCCAGCCGTAGGTTGTGAAGTAGTTGGAGTACTTTGAAAAGGATTCCACCCATAAGCCAGTGGATTATTTGTGTGTGGTGCATTGTAAGTGGTTTGAGCCACTCCACATGAGACTAGATTCTGAAAGACAGGTGTGTAAATTAAGCCCAAGTGATAGAACAATTGCACACACAAAATTGCTAATCAAACATGCAAATTTACACACAAAGGAGACTGAAATTGGAGCACAACACTAATCTGTATTGAATAAGTGTACAATATCCAACCTTATGAAGTCATAGGATGCTGCAATATATAATTACATGAGATATTTGAATGCATAAGGATTCCATTCGAAATAGTCAAAAAGTAGGCTTACTAAATATAGTCAAATCCACCATAGGTGCATAAAGCAGTTTCCAAATCTACTTAGAGGCTCACGAATTGGAAAAGTCAAGTAGGAAAGCTAATAAGTGATAGAAAGATGAATCATACACTCTTTTATTAGGAGAAAAGAATGGAGGATGATGAGGGCAAAAAATAAGCCAACTACACCTAGTCTTACTTTCCCTTTTGCCATAAATCTCAATAAAGCAGACAACTTAGCAGAAAAAGCAGATATGCGTTAGGGAGGATCTAGAATAAAGCAGAACTGCTAAATATGGTTCCCAGGAGGTTTCCCAAGCACTCCATGACTCATTTTTAGCAAGTTTGACTTCTATGGAATGTGGAAGACAACTTGCATAGACTAGAATATTGGAAACTATGCAAATAAGACAAAAATGGATTAATTAATGTCTAAGGTAGGTAACTATGGGTTGATTATTCTAAAACCCCCCCTTAAGCCTTACTTTTTGAGTAAATATTAGAAAAATATAGGGCCTAGAGACAAGTCTTCGTCGCCCTTTACATACTGCATGTCCATTTAACCAAGGAAAGAGGCAAAACCCAGTGGGAAAATCCTCCCTTAAACATGGACAGTAAAACAAAATTTGAAAATATTGTCATCAATCATGCTTCACAGCATGATCAGCAATCCTCGGTATTGATTTGAGATTTTTGAATGTCTTCTGACAAAGAACTTTGGTGAATATGTTTGCTACTTGTTCTAAAGATGCACAAAAGAGTAGGTGAACGGTGCCATCATGCACAAGCTGTCTGATGTAGTGCATATGGATCTCAATGTGTTTGGTTCTCTGTCTCTAAACTAGATCATTGTAGATTTGAATGGTACTCTGATTATCACAATATATAATAGTTGAAAACTTTGATTCGAATCCACACTCACCAAGTATCCCCTGCAACCATAAACATTGAGTTGTTGCATTTACAACTCCTCTGTACTCTGCTTCTGTAGATGAGAGTGCTATGGCACATTGTTTCTTGCTTGAACAACTGATTGGTCCTTTATCAAGCATGAACACATATCTTGATGTTGACTTTTGATCTGTGTTGACACCTACCCAATCACTGTCAGTAAACCCAAGCAAATCAAGATCAGATTTAGCTTTGTAGAAGATCCCATGAGTTCTTGTTCCTTGAACAAAGTTAAGGATCCTTTTGGATGCTCTCCAATGGATCTCATGAGGCTGATCAATGTATCTTAAAGCCACACTTACTGCATAATAAATATCAGGTCAAGTGTGTGTAAGGTACAGCAAACACCCAATCAACTACCTATACAGTGTATTATTTACCATAGGAAAAGAACTTGCTTCTTCAAGCTTAACTCCTAAAAGGAAGGGAGTCTTGCTTGGCTTGCAATATTTCATGTTAAACTTGTTTATAAAATCTAAAGCATACTTGGACTGATGTAATTTTATTCCATGTTGGGATTGAGCAATTTTGAGACCCAAGAACTGGCTCAACAACCCCAAATCAGTCATAGAAAATGCATGGTTCATTGCATCCTTCAAGGAGGAAATTTATTTCTTTGAACTTCTTGTAATTAGAAGGTCATCCACATACAAGACAATAATCATCAAAGAAGCATGAATCAGCTTCAAATAAATAGTAGGATCAGACTTGCATAAAAAAAAACTCAATGACAGCAGAAAGCCATCAATTTTGGCATACCAAGCCCTGGGGGCTTGCTTGAGCCCATACAATGATTTCTTTAACCTACACACAACAAATGGATTAAAAACAAAACCTTGAGGCTGATTCATGTAAATCTCTTCAGTAAGATCTCCATTCAGGAAAGAACACTTCACATCCATGTGATGTACCTCTGTCAAAACCCCAAATTTTTTAAAAAATTTAAAATTTTTAAATTATATAATATTAACATAAAAGCAGTTTAACTAATCATTTAATTAGTTAAAGGTTATCAGCTTATTATTAGAATTCATCTGTTATTTGCATAGATTGATAGAACAAATCTTTTCAGTTTACTGACTTGCTTCTTTTTGCGAACATAAGGTGGGGCTATCATGAAAAACCGGGCTTACTTAGCTTTCGAGCTAAAGCAGAAAGTTTCTTCTTTCCTTACAGACTACAGGTAAATAGATTTGGTTGCTGCAATAAAAATTCTAAAGTCTTTATGTACAAGTTTGTTTGCAATTCAAAGTTCAGTAAGATAGTAGTAGCTAAGCACATATCAATTCTTACTGAGGTAAATTCATTATCTGTTCTTCATTCTAGTAGAGGTAGATTTATGATTCTTACGATTACTGAACTATTTGATATCTATCATAGTTATCAGTGTCAAAAAATCTTTTAAAAAAATAGGATTGTTTACAAGTAGAATACGAAAATCTAAAGTTTATGTTTAAGAAAGCACAAATACTCTTACTTCGTAAAGTGTATAAAGAAGGGGGTTTACATTCTACTGCTACCAAAATTAAACTATCAAATGATAAGAATAAAATTATATTGTCGCACCAGGTCTTATATACCTTACCACTAATTCGTACAAGTTTCAAGGTCTAACCCTTACTTTGATAAATTTTCTCTTAAATGACTTCACCTTCCTATGTGATGGAATTCTAAGTTTAAGGATATTTAATCCAGATGATGTACTCATCAAAATATTTAGTTGCCATTTCCTCTTGTACGCTTTTATCCAACTTAGATGACTATGGAAAAACCATAAAGGTTAACATTATAATACCATAGTTACTATGGTTGAATCTACAACCTCTTTACAGTGTACCAATAGTATACTCTATAATTACAATATAAAAGTTGGTGGAATGCTTGTAAAAAAATAACCTTCTTACTTAACCAAATGTATAAAACTTCCACCCTATAATTATGTTACCAACCTATTCTATTAAGACTGTAAAGTGTTAAATGACAAAGTAGTCATTCACCCGGATGAACGGTTCATAATCAAGTCTATGACAAAATACATTTAAAATCTTACTCTAAGGAGGACTCTTATAATCTTTACCTTAGACTTTTCAAGTTTATAAATAAGATAAAGTTACTACACTTACCACTCTAGATATAGTGTTGATTATAAAAAAGGTTTATTAACTACAATATCTTGTTACAACGTTCTTTGCCATTGTATTAGTTGTACCTACGATGCACATAGTGTTATCATTTGATTGCATTTCAATGGTGATTATATAATATAACATATCGTAAAGATTTGTTAGCCTTGTATCGATGGTAAGTTTCCACAACAAGGTTTATGTAACAACCTAACACCTGTTATAATGTGCCAATGATAGGGTTGACTCGGCCAGGACTAAGGTTTAACCTTGGAGACAGCCGAATGATTGTCAACTCCAAATTCTTATGATTAGCTTAAAGAACTATAGAAACACACCCATCGTGGAAAAATTATTTATAAAGCGACGTGGCTTCGTTTGGGCCATGCATTATAGGTTTAAAAGAGTCTTCTCCGAGACCTAGCTCATTATCCTCCCTCGCCTTCAGGCTCTTGTCCATCCTCTGTGAAGAAACCGACTGCACTGTCACTCTGTCACCTGTATCGAGCTACGATTGTCTATGGCTTCTCCTCCCTGGTCAGCTTGCCCATTGCACCAACGTGAAGGTTGTCTCGTAGTGCTTCTACTCCTCATGCATTACTCATGCTTCTGTTTGTTTCTTCGTTGCCTCCATTGCTTAAGATCGAACCCTTGACTATGTCGGACCTTACCATTTCCCTCCAGTTTATCCAGCGAGAGTGGTTTATCCTTTCGAAGTGTTAAGGTTTGAGTTTGCACCATTATTGTGCGCTGTTGGATAGAGTAGCAACTCGGCTTAGGGTTTGACCTACTCCATCAGTTAGATGACTAAAGGGTACTCAGCTTTCAGTGGTTCATGGGTGTTGTAACACTGTTTCTTTTCCATTGAAGGGCAGACTCCTTGTTCGTGTTGGTCTCATGCTGTCGCTGGTCGCTGCATTGCTATTGACAAACATTTCTGTTGCTAAGGTAAAAGGATTATTTATTTTCGTTTAAAGATAATACCCATTTCTTGTATATTCATCTCGTTTCTTTTAATATAAATTTAACAGTCGGATGAATGTTTATTTTGCAGATACGGTCTGCCTCTCTTCTCAGTCAGCACATGGAGTATAGGGTTGCGGCGATAAGGGCCACGGTAAGCCCTGGTTTCTCCATGGCTCATCCACCTTGTGTAAACCCTTATGGGGTAAAGAGGGATTGATCGTTGCGGCCTGTTAAACCCTCAATGCTTTCAGTTATTTTGGTTGTTTATTCACGGTTAAACATCATTGGGTTAAGACCCTAGCTCTATTGCAGAGCTCTTCGGCTTCGGTCGTGATTGTAAATTTTCTTTCGTTTAAATTTTTGTGTTTAAAGTAATGAATAGGCTGTGAGCCTTCATGTGTAATTTTCTTATTACGGCCGTGGGTTATTAAACAAGGATGGATTTCACAGTCATTACTTTTGTATTATTTTGGATGGATAGGGTTTTTACCCTCAGTTATTATATAAGTTTTAAATACTGTTTCCTTTCTCTGCATTCCTTCTGTACTTACAATATTGGAAATTCGAATGCTTACTTTGTTTTATTTTATAATATATAAAGAAACTCGATAAATCAGTATCCTGTACTTCTATTATTTTCTTCCTGCACAAAATGCATTTGATTTATTACTGTTTAAAGGTAATATTATTATTAGGGTTTATGTACCTAATTTATAATTTAATTCTCTTGTTAATAAGAATTTGTAATTATAGATGTTTAGTTTATACCCTTTTAATGATATAGGGTTTTTATATCTTTTGTTTTACAATAGTTTAAGAACTGTCAGTTTACTTACAGCTCAGACAGTATAAATAGCTCTGTAATATACTCTCAGTAATAAGAATACTACCTTATATTAATTAATAGTAATAATATTTCTATATTGCATAAATAAAGTACCTTATTTCTATTATAATGACTATATTATCTCTCTGTGATTTCTATAGCCTCTATATTAATATCCTTAGTTTATTTTTATAAGTATATCGAAAATAGTACTTGTTATTTGATTCTTAAATAATTTATGCTATACTATCTATGTTATGTTGTAATTAATTTATTTTCTTAGTTATGATGTTTATTTATATATAACCAGAATTTAAATTAACTCTATCCAGAGTTTATCTTATAAGCACATATATAATCATTTCTTCATATTCTAAGTAAAAAGAATAACAGCTCTGGAAACTAGTTCGAGCTCAATTCTAATAAAAAGAAAGAAAATAATGAAATGATTACATCACAAAACATTCATAAAGTCTAAACCAGATTGGTTTGATACTAGTATCTAATCATTGTATAACTATTCTTATTTTCAGTTTATTATTAGACATTTAGTAGTGAAATTATTCTAATACAGAAGAAAGGACTATATAGTAAAATAGTATTAAATCTAGGCTAACATCTACTATCTATTCTTTACAATATAAATTACTGGAAGCAAAATACAGTACAAGGAAGTAGTTTGTAACTAAAAATTCATACAACAGTCAATAAAATATTTTTTTCTGGAAATAGTTAAAGAAAACAATCTGCTACTCATCCTTATTTAAATTTTACCCCTGTGCTGGAGTACAGTCTGGTAAAACCCAGATGTGGAAAAACACAAAGGGTCTTTATCTTTCAACAAAAGATTCAATTACTGATAAACTAAAACATTTACATTACTAAACCAACTAAGTCTTCTGTCATATAATATAAGCATAACATTCATCCATTCACATTCATTAAAACAAAATTAGTTAAGTGACAGAACCTGTTTGAACTGGGACAACAACAACAATGGGAGGTCGTTCCTCCCTACCAATTCCTGGAGAGCACTCAAACAGCGACTCCTCAGGACCCCCGAGCTTGCTCTGGTCTCCCTAGCTGGAACTAGGTGCAGCAAAAGTCAAATACCAGTCTTCAAACTCAGTATTAATCCAGAACTTATCAGTAAGTTCTTCCAGCTAACAAGCTGTAAATAACCAAGTTACTGCAGCAATCCTCTCAAAACAACTTCCTTACAGTTTTCCCTTTTTCCCCAAATGAATTCCTGAATAGCATTCCACCTGAATGTTTCTTCTCTGGAAAATACTGAGCAGTCTTAGCTCTCTTCATTGGGTACTTTTAAAAGATTGCCTAGGTCTTTTTGGGTTAGTTGTCATTTAATGAGCCACCTGCTCTGATCCCACTTTCTTGGGGGATCATGACCCCAAATATAGGGAAGTTGCCACCTGCAACTTAGGAAGTGTTTGAGGATGTTGCCACTTGTCTTTTTCCCTCCACCTAGTTCCATCCACCAGTTTGACCAGTAACCTCTTTTTAACAGCTCTCCCATGCTGTTGTCTCCACATTTTATTTATTAATAATAAAATATTCTGAATTACACTCCACTTCTGTTGACTCTGCTGAGTCATCAATTCCTACTTAGCATTAAATTTAACATAATGTCTCAGGAATATAATTAAATAATTTACATTATTTTACAAAATTGGGGTATGTGACATACACACCCCCTTAAAATGTAACATCGTCCTCTATGTTACTTATTCTTCATCCTCTGCAACCTCTTGGAAGAGATTCGGGTATGCTTCCCGCGTCTTACTTTCCAGTTCCCAGGTAGCTTCTTCAGGTTTAAGGTGCTTCCATTGCACCTTCAACTATCCAATTGTGCGGTTCCGCAGAGTAATTTCCCTCCTCCCAAGGATACAGTCCGGTTCCACCAGAACTTCTCCTTCTAGTTCCACCTGTACAACATTCCAATCAATCACATGAGTAGCATCATGAACATACTTTTTCAAAACAGAAATATGAAAAACATTATGCACTTTCAAGTTAGGTGGTAATGCTAGCTGATATGCAACTTGTCCAATTCTGGATAAAATTTCAAACGGACCACAGTAATGTGGTGCTAGTTTTGCACAACTCCCCAGTCTTAGGGAGCTTTTCTTTGGTCTTACCTTTATAAACACGTGCTCACCCACTTGGAACTCTTTGGGAGTTCTTTTCAAATCTACTTGGCTCTTTTGCCGATCCTGTGCTACTTTCAAATTTTCCTGCACTTGTTTCACAATCTGTTCCATTTCCTTCAATAATTCTGGTCCTAACACTAATCTATCTACTGGATTATTCTAGGAGATAGGAGTGTTGCATTTATGTCCATACAGAATTTCAAATGGACTAAACTTAGCTAATGCGTGATAGTTATTATTATATGCAAACTATGCTAAATGAAAGTAGTCTTCCCACTTACCTGGCTGATCTTTAACATACATTCTTAACAGATCTTCCAGCACCTGATTCACTCTTTCCGTCTGTCCATCCGTCTGAGGATGGAAAGAGGTGCTGAAATTCAGTGTTGTGTTTAATCCCTTAAACAAGGACTTCCAAAAATTCCCTGTGAATTTAGGATCCCTGTCTGAAATAATAACCTTAGGTACTCCATGTAACCTAAAAATCTGCTTTAAAAATATATCAGCTATATTGGCATCCTTGTAAGTAGTCTTGACAGGAATGAAATGTGCTACTTTACTTAACTTGTCAACCACCACCATAATTGAATCATTCTGATTCTGATTTCTGGGCAATCCAGTAATGAAATCCAAGCTGATTACTTCCCACTTCCAACTAGGAATAGGCAAAGGTTGCAATAAACCAGCTGGATGTTGGTGTTCAGTTTTCACTTGTTGACAATCCAAACATATAGCTATGTATTCAGCTACTTCAGATTTCATATTAGGCCAGAAATATTCTTTCCTTAACATGGTGACAGTCTTTTGGTAGCCTGGATGTCCTGAGTAAGGTGTTTTATGAACTTCATCCAGAATCAGCAATTTAACCTTAGGCACATTAGGCACATACAGTTTGTCCTTAAACAATAAAAATCCATCTTTATTTAGACTATAACCTTTTATTAAGCTTTCTGTAGGTTCTTCTTTAGCTATAACTTGAAATTTTTTATAAATTTCATCATGTTTTATGCCTTCTGTCAGCTGTTCATTTAAATCAGAAACATAAGTGCTGATGGCTGCTGTAAAATTCAGCTTTGCATTTATGCTTAAAGCATCAGCCACCTTATTTTCTTTTCCTTTTATGTGTTGAATTTCGAAATCATATTCACTCAAGAAGGCCAACCACCTTGCTTGTCTTGCATTTAAGTTGGGCTGATCTAAAAAGTATTTCAGACCTTTATTATCATTCATTAAAATAAACTTTTTGCCTATTAAGTGGTGTCACCACATTTTTAAAGCATGTATAACAGCTGCAAGTTCTAAATCATAAATTGCATAATTCTTTTCGTGGATTTTTAATTTCCTGGACTCATAGACAATGAGACGTCCGTCCTGAGTCAGCACACCACCTAAACCATCATTACAAGCATCAGTGCATACCACGAAATCCTTATTAGGATCTATTATTCGTAGAATAGGCATAGTTGTTAACAAGGTTTTCAATTTCTTAAAACTTTCTTCACATTTTAAGTTCCAATCGAATTTCTTGCCTTTCTTTTGCAAGGAAGTGATTGGATTAGCTATTTTTGAAAAGCCTTCAATAAATCTTCGGTAATAATCGGTAATTCCCATGAATTACCTAACATCTATTACGTCTTTTGGAACTGGCCAAGCTTCGATTGCCCAAATATTTTCGGGATCGACTGAAATCCTTTCTTTAGTCACTACGTGACCTAAGTACTGGATTTCACCTCTAAAGAAATCACACTTACTGAACTTAGCAAAAAGCTGTTGCTCTCGCAGCTCTTGTAAAACTATCCGTAAGTGTTCCTTATGTTCCTCCTCATTTTTAGAATAAATTAAAATGTCATCGATAAATATGACAACAAATTTATCTAAGTATTTATGCATTATATTATTCATCAGGCACATAAAGACAGCTGGGGCATTAGTAAGCCCAAATGGGATTACGACAATTTTGTAATGTCCATACCTTGTTCTAAAGGCTGTCTTGAAAATGTCCTCATCTTTAATTCTTACCTGATGATATCTTGATCTCAGGTCTATCTTCGAGAACATCGTAGCTCCATGCAGCTAATCAAATAGATCATCTATGCAGGGCAATGGATATCTATTTTTAATGGTCATCTTATTTAGTTGACGGTAGTCTATGCATAATCGCATAGTTCCATCTTTCTTTTTAACAAAGATTACTGGTGCTCCCCAAGGGGACACACTGGGTCGAATGTACTTCTTATCTATTAATTCTTTTAACTGTGATTTTAATTCATTAAGTTCCAAAATATTCATACGATATGGAGCTTTCAAGCTAGGTACAACACCTGGTACGAGCTCAATAATGAAATCCAGTTCCCTCCTGGGAGGTAATCCTGGAATTTCCTCCGGAAAAACATCAGTAAATTCGTTTAAAACAGGAATATCCTCTATTTTTATTTTATCTTTTTCAGATTTACTTGCCTCATCTGTAATAGTTACAGCATAGGCTTTGCACCCTTTCCTGACTGCTCTTTTAAGTTGTAAGGAAGAAATCTTCCTGATTACAGTTTTCCTAGGAATACCCTTAACTGTTACTGACTGTTCATTATTATTTACGCACGTAAAAGTTTTATCAAAACAGTTTAAAACTACCTTATGCTACTCTAACCAATCCATACCAATCAGTAAATCATACGAGCCAAGTGGCAGAACATTAAGCTTAATAGTAGTTTTAAAATCATTCATAAGTAAGGCACATTCTTTCACATAACATGTTACTTTCCTTTTTTCCCCAGTGGCTAATTGAACTAACCAGGAACTATCAAACTTTTCAACAGTTAGTTTACACTTTTCCACTATTTGAGGTGAAATGTAAATAAGACTAGCTCCTGGATCAATTAAAATGGTTACAAGGGTTTGGTTAACCATACCTTCCACTTCCACCATGGAAGTCTGATAATCAGCTTGGCGATTCTCCAACGCTGCATTGATTCTGGGCATAGTCCTTGCAAATTCTCCAACAGTCATTTCATCATGCACAGTATGAATATTGATGTTTGGCTTTTTCCGATTTGGGCAGACTGAAGCATAGTGTAGGCCATTGCACTCCCAGCACTTAACAAGCTCCTTTCGTTCGAAATTCTTAGTGAAATTTCCATGATTGTTTGAAGCTTCCTTGCCCTTGAAGTTATTGGAATTATTGGAATTATTAGAAGCACCATTTCTATTTCCGTGGAATTTCTTACCGTTAGAATGATTTATGTTCTTATTATTCCTGAAATTCTTCTGGGGTACAAACTCCTTTTTCTTGAACTCAGGCTAATTACTGTTCTTTTTAGCCTTCCAGTTGGCTATACCTTCTTTCTTTTTGTTCTGTTCAAAACAAAAATTTGCCTTCCTCATGGCTTCTTCTAGAGTATTTAGGTTATCATACTCGATTCTGTCGTTGATATGATATAGCAGACAGCTGAGAAACTGCTGAACTTTAGGTTTCTCATCCACTAAATAAGGTACATACCTCAACAAACTTAAGAATTTACTGTTTAAGTCCTTCATAGTCATGGATCCTAACTTTAACTTGTAAAATTATTTAGCTCTTTCTTCATAGTATTGTTCGGACAGAAATTTCTTCTTGAAGTACCTTTTAAAAGTACTCCAGTTAACCTATTTTTCCTTGATACCCTTAACTCTCTTCAGATCTTGCCACCATATGTTTGATTTTCCAGAGAGATTCTAGATTGCCATTCTTGCGTTCAGCTGATTTGAATAGTTATATATCTGAAAACGTTCCAAGTAAATGATTGAACGTGGGGCAGATCTGCAATTTTGAAATTTTGATGTGCAATTGTATATGTATTGTATATATGTAATGGAACACCAAGGACGGTGTTACTCCAAGGGGGAGGGAAATGTAATGTCCCCGGTTTTGACCCCGTTTGCATGATGTATATATTGTAATTAATCATGGTGAGGAGCTCAAGGAAAAAGCCCCACCATCGATTTTGTTTTGTACGTTTCGGCAATGGGGATAATTGTCGATGGCATGCTGTGCTATAAGGCACATTATAATTCGGCATCATGTAAACACGCACATCAATTAAAATAAACCACAACCAGCTATGGCAGTGCAACGTTGAATGAAAAGGGCATGGTTCCAAAGTATAAGGGGTGGGGAATGTCAAACCTTGGTTATGGGGGAAAAACCCATGTTTTATTACCTTGTTGTTTTGCCACCTTTGTTGTTGTCACCTTTTGTCTCATCCAACCTTGTCAACCTCTTTAATGCTTCAGCTGGTGGTTGGGGAGTTATGGCTGAGTGGCTGAGGGCATTTATTGTTGGGGAAAAACGTGGGTAAAGAGGCAAGCCATTCCTCCATATTCTCCACGACTCCATTCTACCCATGGTCGGTGGTTTTCACGTCCTGTTGCTCACCCTCACGCACAGGTTTCTCTCACGCAGAGCTGTGGTCTGTTCTTCCTCACATAGAGGGAAAGTTTGCTCATTCGCGTGTGCCTAGGAGGTCTGTTCATCCTCCGGATGGCCTGTTGATTCACACGCATAGAGGAGGCCGTTTCCCCTCACGTGCAGGCTGAAAATCCTCACACAGAAATCGGGTATGTCTTTCCCGTGCATTTTGCTGTTGGGTGCAAGTTTTTCCTCATGCACAGTCTGTTTGGGTCGTTTCCCATGTGAGAGGCGTGCTCACTGTCTTTGCTTTGGGGCTGTTGTCTTCCCCACGTTTTTGTGTTAGCTGTGGTGTCCAAATTCGATTTGGGCCACTGTGGAATGCCAATTTGTTGGCTGTGTTCTCCTCTGTCCATGCTGGGGGTTTGCTTATCCTTCGTTTGGGACTGTGCATAGTTGCTGTGGTTTCTATTGTGAAATTGGGTTGTCGTTGTTTCCCTCATTTGGGATGTTGTTGTTGAGTTTTTTTGGCCACGATAGGGCCAAGAACAACTCCGTGTTGCCCTGTTTTAAGCCGTGACAGCTGATTGGTTTCCTGAGTGCAATGGATAGTCTTCGAACTGTGCTGGCTTGGCTTGTTTGTTGAAAGCCTGTGAAACCCAGCTGTGTTAGTTTGTTGTCTATGTCCCCTTGGCTATGTATAAGCCTGCAATGGACCCTTATTCCGGAGGAATCATGCCCAGCTCGGGGGTGGCAGTGTGCTGAGAGATTGATGAGCATGCTGGCCTATGGTTGGGTGGAATGTTGCAGTGACGTAGCTGGTTGCGGGTGAATTCCTCATCAAAAGATAAGTGTTGTTGTTTACTTCACCTCTACAATTTATATACTGTATTATGTGAAAAGATGAACATGTTCAATGCTGGAATGTTTACGTATGTTTGCTTCCACTGTATGAATAAGGAATTATGCATCTGTGCATTCTTGTATGCTGGGCATTCCTGTTATGATGCCTGTTAAAGCTCCCAATTTCAGCATTTGTTTTCTATCTATGTTCATGGGGCGGTTTGCCCGGTTGATTTGTTGATGTTCGTCGCATCCTCTTCGCTGGTTGAGGGACGGGGACGTGACACCATGAACCATTGACAGCTGAGTACCCTTTAGTCATATAACTGATGGAGTAGGTCAAACCCTAAGTCGAGTTGCTACTCTATCCAACAACACATAGTAATGGTGCAAACTCAAACCTTAACATTTCGAAAGGAGAAACCACTCTCGCTGGATAAATTGGAGGGAAATGGTAAGGTCCGACATAGTCAAGGGTTTGAGCTTAAGCAATGGAGGCAGCGAAGAAACAAACAGAAGCATGAGTAACACATGAGGAGCAGAAGCACTACGATATAGCCTTCACGTTGGTGCAATGGGACAGCTGACCAGGGAGGAGAAGCCATAGACAATCGCAGCTCGATACAGGTGACAGAGTGACAGTGCGGCCAGTTTCTTCACAGAGGATGGACAAGAGCCCGAAGGCAAGGGAGGATAATGAGCTAGGTCTTGGAGAAGACTCTTTTAAACCTGCAACGCATGGCCCAAACAAAGCCATGTCGCTTTATAAATAATTTTGCCACGGTGGGTGTGTTTCTATAGTTCTTTAAGCTAATCATAAGAATCCGGAGTTGACAATCATTCGGCTGTCTCCAAGGTTAAACCTTAGTCTCGGACGAGTCAACCCTATCATTGGCACATTATAACAAGTGTTAGGTTGTTACGTAAACCTTGTTGTGGAAACTTACCATCGATACAAGGCTAACAAATCTTTACGATATGTTATATTATATAATCACCATTGAAATGCAATCAAATGATAACACTATGTGCATCGTAGGTACAACTAATACAATGGAAAAGAACCTTGTAACAAGATATTGTAGTTAATAAACCTTTGTTATAATCAACACTATATCTAGAGTGGTAAGTGTAGGTAACTTTATCTTATTTATAAACTTGAAAAGTCTAAGGTAAAGATTATAAGAGTCCTCCTTAGAATAAGACTTTAAACTTATTTTGTCATAGACTTGATTATGAACCGTTCATCCGGGTGAATGACTACTTTGTCATTTAACACTTTACAGTATTAATAGAATAGGTTGGTAACATAATTATAGGGTGGAAGTTTTATACATATGGTTAAGTAAGAAGGTTATTTTTTTTACAAGCATTCCACCAACTTTTATATTGTAATTATAGAGTATACTATTGGTACACTTTAAAGAGGTTGTAGATTCAACCATAGTCTAGGATCTACTACGGATCCTTAGGCATATCACAGCCCATCATACACTTATGTCAACAATGACACATACACTTATATCGCCATACACTTATATCGCCATACACTTATACCAACATACACTTATATCAACAATACACTTATATCAACCATTTACCTTTACCTTTAGCCTGTCAACACAAGCAACACAAGCAATACAAGCAAACTCATCAGCATTATTGCTCTAAAACTGTAATCACATTTCATATCATTCACTATCAAATATTGAGACACCAGGAGTGCGTCCACTCCCCAGAGTCTAATCAATATTGAAAAACCCTTTCATGACTCGACATCAGAAAAGTGTGCACTCTCTTCCGGTGTGTGCCATGTAGGCCCTATGCATACTCAAGCAATCGGTCATCATGGAAATAAATCAAAACATGTTCTGCATATGGAATTTAATAATTAAACATGCATATTCATAGCAAGGGTTACAGAACACTTATCCATTTTCCATCGCAGTATGCCTTTAGATCTGTTAGGCACCATCAAGGAGTTAGGAAAAACTGAATGCTAAGCTGGTGAGCTCGATGCGGAGCTAGGAACACCTACACCAGAACTAGCCTGACTTCTATAACATCCACACACACACCCAGCACAAGGAATCAGTCCCTTCTCTGCTACACTGTCCCTCAGGCCCTGCATCCCCTTCTAGTGCTATCCCGGGGTTGTGGAGAAGAAAGTCAGCCCTCTAGCTCTGTCTATGTGGTTTCCAATCACCAGGTTTAAGCAAACCAAGCCCCCATCCCTGCTTCCTGTTTACATTTCATATCCACACATGTCTCACTGACATAATCCAAACCATCTCACTCATGTTATTACCGAACATGCAGTGCAGATGAGACATTTTCCAAAATGTCCAATGGTGTTTCACCCGAAACCCATTTCCAAGGAAAACCTTCCCATGAAGTTTCGCTCTTGCAGGTCATCACACATGATCTCCCTGTAGTGTGTACTCCTGACACATTCATCAAATAGCCAAACGGTCAGTCATTACCTGATACTACAATACAAATTGATCGTTCCGTAACCAAGCAATGACATTAGCAATCGAATTCAATAAGAAATTGCGATTCTATCTACTACAGAAATTGACTTGCTCAATTGTGGGTCTCTTGTAAGCAGCATTACTATGCCCATTATAATTTTATGCTTACTATCATAACATGAATACCCACTTACCATGTGTCCCTCCTGACACAATCTCACACAAGCCAACAGTGATTAGTAGTCGTTAGTACCTCTTAAATCCGAAATCCACAATTCGAATTTAACAACCCGTACCAACTAATTTTCACAACCATGAGACTTATTCTCATAAATGGTAGATTTTGGCATTGTTCAGGGTCTTACCTCTCACTGCCATGCTCGAATAATCTACCTGAAACATAAGCTTCAACATCCAAACACAAGCTTATGCAAGCCAATAGTGACTAATAGTTGTCAGCAATATTTGAAATTCACAATTCAAATTTATCAAGCTCTTTCACATGGTAGATTCTGGCATTAGTCAGGGCCTTACCTCTCACTGTCATGTTTGAAATAATATACCTG
Organism: Pseudotsuga menziesii; assembly: GCA_001517045.1. Lineage (NCBI taxonomy): Eukaryota > Viridiplantae > Streptophyta > Pinopsida > Pinales > Pinaceae > Pseudotsuga > Pseudotsuga menziesii. The sequence continues at coordinate 164,501 of LPNX010492380.1, forward strand.
AAATATAAGCTTCAAACAACCAAACACAAGCTTATGCAATCCAACAATGGCTAGTGGTTGTCAGTAATTTCTCAAATCCGAAATTCACAATTCGAATCCTAGCAACCTATTATGCATATCATATGGTAGATTCAGGAATTGGTCAGGATCTTACCTCTCAATGCCATGCTACCTGAAACATGAGATTCCATCAACCAAACACTTGGTAAGTATGCATATACTATCTCATTGTTACAACCATCATTGAATCATTTTCAGAATTTATAAAATTCAAATACTTCAAAGGTTAGTCACATCAGTGTTCTCAAAGCTTATTTACTTCGTACAATCATTATCATGCTAACATTGCAAGGTATAGCCATATCATTCATGAAATTAGATAGAGTGTTTAGATACTCCTTACTTCACAAGCATATCATTCATACCACCTTGCTCTTCAATAGAGCATTTCTGGCAGCCACTTGATCATGACTATTCTGCATTCATGACAGCCTGTACCAATCCATGGAATTTGTCATAAGCAAACTCTTACCTGCATGGGTTTTACATACACCCTTGACATGACCACTTTGGTTGGTCCTTTGCAGGAGATTGTAGAATCTGCTCACCAACTTTCACCCTGGACTTGTTGCTTTATCCCTTTCTTCATAGGGTTGCTGGTCTTATTCATCAGCATCAGCAACATATTCATCTGGGTCCATGTCATCGTTGGTTTGTCCACTAATGCCAACATCAAAACAATGATTATCATTAGTGGTTCATACAGAACATATCCTCATGCATTTTAAGCATAAACATAGGAGATGTAGTTATAATCAGCAAGATAGGGTTTTAAGAAAAAAAACTTCCCTTTTCAAGCCTTTCATCCTTCTCATGGAATTCCTTTTCCACACAACAGCTGGTTGACTTCACAGTCCTTGCTGCCCCTGGGCATGCAACTGTCCAGATTTTTCCATTTGATAACAGCAACCATCATTAGCACTTTGCTGCTTCATGCTCAGATTCTGGTCACTGATCCTTGTTCCTTGCTGGATAAGCTTTCCAACACCTATTCACATGCGTCATTCCGACCTCGGATGTGAAAACCACACCACTCCAAAGAATGAAGACTTTCACTAATCTCGGAACTTTCATTACACTACTGCAGTGTAGAATTTTCACATCCTTCCAATGATCTCAGAGCCATTTTGGCAGCTGCATTTTCGGCATCCCTTTTTCCTTTTGTGAAATCTCTCTGATTCGAACTCTTGCTCAAAACATAGAATTTTTCTTTTCACAAGAGCGATTGTCTCAGGGGGACGACGGGGGTCAAGGGGGCTTGCCGTATTGGCTCTCAGACCATTCTCCCTTCCTCCGAATCGGCTCTCTGGAAGCTCTAACCTTCCGCAACGGCGGCTCTCCGGGAGTTTCAACCCTTCCGTAACTGCGGCTCCCCGGAAGCTCCAACCTTCCGCAACGGCGGCTTGCCAGACCTTTACTTCTCCCGATCGGCACTTACGGAGAACAACCTTCACGTCGGACGTCGGCGGACTCTCGTAACTTCGGACATCGGACAACTCTCCCTTCCAGTTTCTCCAGCACTTAGCCAAATTTTTTATTTTTCCAAAATTTCTTCTTCGTCGGCAATCGGATGACTCTCGCATCGGATGCAGGATTGCTTCACCGTCCGCAACGACGGATGGAAGAATTTACCAATCCTTCCGCAACAGCGGAAGTTCACTTCATGAATCCTTCTGCAACAGCGGACAGGAGATCAATCCCGCTTCCGATTTCCCACACTTAGACAAATTTTAACCTTTCTGTGGCGTTGGCGATCGGAGGTCTTTACGATCGGCTGCGGGATCGCTTTTCCACCCGAAACGGCGAAAGTTCCGCTTTGAGAAACCTTCCGCAATGGAGGGCGAGGGACTTCACCCACCCTTCTGCAACAGCGGAAGTCCACTTCTCCAATCCTTTCGCAACAGCGGAATTCCACTTCCTCCAGTGGTCCGACCGTTCAACACTTAGCTGGATTTTGAAATCTTTATGCGGCGTCGGCAATCAGACGGATCTCGAGTCGGATGTGAGATTGTTTCGCCGGCCGCAACGGTGGATCGAAAGATCATCCTCTCACCCGCAACGACGGAGGTTAACTCCGTGAACCCTTCCGCAACGGCGGACAGGAACTTCACGAAACCTTCCGCAACGGTGGGTAGGAACTTCTCCAGTTCTTTCGACTATTCACTTCTCAAAATTTTTGCTGCTGCTCTGCCGAATAGAGAAGGTAATTCTACCTTCTGTCACTGCACCTTCTTGGCCCATAAAGGCCCATTGCTGCAACTCAGAGCTCTGATACCACTCTGTCACGTCCCCGTCCCTCAACCAGCGAAGAGGACGCGACGAACATCAACAAATCAACCGGGCAAACCGCCCCATGAACATAGACAGAAAACAAATGCTGAAATTGGGAGCTTTAACAGGAATCATAACAGGAATGCCCAGCATACAAGAATGCACAGATGCATAATTCCTTATTCATACAGCGGAAGCAAACATACGTAAACATTCCAGCATTGAACATGTTCATCTTTTCACATAATACAGTATATAAATTGCAGAGGTGAAGTAAACAGCAGCACTTATCTTTTGATGAGGAATTCACCCACAACCAGCTACGTCGCTGCAACGTTCCACCCAACCATAGGCCAGCATGCTCATCAATCTCTCAGCACACTGCCACCCTCGAGATGGGCATGATTCCTCTGGAATAAGGGTCCATTGCAGGCTTATACATAGCCAAGGGAACATAGACAACAAACCAACACAGCTGGGTTTCACAGGATTTCAACAAACAAGCCAAGCCAGCACAGTCCGAAGACTATCCATTGCACTCAGGAAACCAATCAGCTATCACGGCTTAAAACAGGGCAACACAGAGTTGTTCTTGGCCCTATCGTGGCCAAAACAACTCAACAACAACATCCCAAACGAGGGAAACAACAGCAACCCAATTTCACAATAGAAACCACAACAACTATGCACAGTCCCAAACGAAGGATAAGCAAACCCCCAGCATGGACAGAGGAGAACACAGCCAACAAATTGGCATTCCACAGTGGCCCAAATCGAATTTGGACACCACAGCTAACACAAAAACGTGGGGAAGACAACATCCCCAAAGCAAAGACAGTGAGCACGCCTCTCACATGGGAAACGACCCAAACAGACTGTGCGTGAGGAAAAACTTGCACCCAATAGCAAAATGCACGGGAAATACATACCCGATTTTTGTTTGAGGATTTTCAGCCTGCGCGTGAGGGGAAACGGCCTCCTCTATGTGCGCGAATCAACAGGCCATCGGGAGGATGAACAGATCTCCTAGGCACACGTGAATGAGAAAACTTTCCCTCTGTGTGAGGAAGAACAGACCATGGCTCTGCGTGAGAGAAACCTGTGAGTGAGGGTGAGCAACAGGACGTGAAAACCACCGACCATGGGGATAATGGAGTCATGGAGAATATGGAGGAATGGCTTTCCTCTTTACCCACGTTTTTCCCTAACAATAAATGCCCTCAGCCACTCAGCCATAACTCCCCAACCACCAGCTGAAGCATTAAAGAGGTTGACAAGGTTGGATGAGACAAAAGGTGACAAAAACAAAGGTGGAAAAACAACAAGGTAATAAAACATGGGTTTTTCCCCCATAACCAAGGTTTGACATTCCCCACCCCTTATCCTTTGGAACCATGCCCTTTTCATTCAACGTTGCACTGCCATAGCTGGTTGTGGTTTATTTTAATTGATGTGCATGTTTACATGATGTCGAATTATAATGTGCCTTATAGCACAGCATACCATCGACAATTATCCCCATTGCCGAAACATACACAACAAAATCGATGGTGGGGCTTTTTCCTTGAGCTCCTCACCACGATTAATTACAATATATACATCATGCAAATGGGGTCAAAACCGGGGACATTACACATGGGTGTTGTAACACCGTTTCTTTTGCCGTTGAAGGGAAGACTCCTTGTTCGTGCTGGTCTCATGCTGTCACTGGTCGCTGCATTGCTGTTGACAAACATTTATGTTGCTAAGGTAAAAGGATTATTTATTTCCATTTAAAGATAATACCAATTTCTTGTATATTCATCTCGTTGCTTTTAATATAAATTTAACAGTAGGATGAATGTTTATTTTGTAGATATGGTCTTCCTCTCTTCTCTGTCAGCACATGGAGTATAGGGTTGCGGCGGTAAGGGCCACGGTAAACCCTGGTTTCTCCATGGCTCATACACCTTGTGTAAACCCTTATGGGGTAAAGAGGGATTGGTTGTTGCGGCATGTTAAACCCTCAATGCTTTCAGTTATTTTGGTTGTTTGTTCGTGGTTAAACATCGTTGGGTTAAGACCCTAGCTCTATTGCAGAGCTCTCCGGCTTTAGCCGTGATTGTAGATTTTCTTTTGTTTAAATTTCTGTGTTTAAAGTAATGAACAGGCTATGAGCCTTCATGTGTAATTTTCTTATTACGGCCATGGGTTTTTAAACAAGGCTGGGTTTCACAGTCATTAATTTTGTATTATTTTGGATGGATAGGGTTTTTACCCTCAGTTATTATATAAGTTTTAAATACTGTTTCCTTTCTCTGCATTCCTTCTGTACTTACAGTATTGGAAATTCGAATGCTTACTTTGTTTTATTTTATAATATATAAAGAAACTTGATAACTGAGTATCCTGTAATTCTGTTATTTTCTTCCTGCACAAAATGCATTTGATTTATTACTGTTTAAAAGTAATATTATTATTAGGGTTTATGTACCTGATTTATAATTTAATTCTTTTGTTAATAAGAATTTGTAATTATAGATGTTTAGTTTATACCCTTTTAATGATATAGGGTTTTTATATCTTTTGTTTTACAATAGTTTAAGAAATGTCAGTTTACTTACAGCTCAGACAGTATAAATAGTTCTGTAATATACTCTCAGTAATAAGAATACTACCATATATTAATCATAGTAATAATATTTCTATATTGCATAAATAAAGTACCTTATTACTATTATAATGACTATATTATCTCTCTCTGATTTCTATAGCCTCTATATTAATATCCTTAGTTTATTTTTATAAGTATATCAAAAATACTACTTGTTATTTGATTCTTAAATAATTTATGCTATACTATCTATGTTCTGTTGTAATTAATTTATTTTCTTAGTTATGATGTTTATTTTTATATAACCAGAATTTAAATTAACTTTATCCAGAGTTTATCTTATAAGTACATATATAATCATTTCTTCATATTCTAAATAAAAAGAATAACAGCTCTGGAAACTAGTTCGAGCTCAGTTCTAATAAAAAGAAAGAAAATAATGAAATGATTACATCACAAAACATTCATAAAGTCTAAACCAGATTGGTTTGATACTAGTATCTAATCATTGTATAACTATTCTTATTTTCAGTTTATTATTAGACATTTAGTAGTGAAATTATTCTAATACAGAAGAAAGGACTGTATAGTAAAACAATATTAAATCTAGTCTAACATCTACTATCTATTCTTTACAATATAAATTACTGGAAGCAAAATACAGTACAAGGAAGTAGTTTGTAACTAAAAACTTATACAACAGTCAATAAAATATTTTTTCTGGAAATAGTTAAAGAAAACAATCTGCTACTTTGCAATCTCATCATGCTATCCTTATTTAAATTTTACCCCTGTGCTGGAGTATGGTCTGGTAAAACCCAGATGTGGAAAAACATGTTAGTTTTTCAACATTTAAGCTAGCATTATGTTAAGATCTTTTCACTGAGAGAATAACAAGCACAACAATCACATAAGCACGTCACAAGAGACAAGAGACACAAATATTTTAGGAGGGGAAACCATAAATGGAGAAAACCCCTCAACTTCCTCTAAGATAGTATCACCACAAGATGTGATCCCAAAATAGTAAGATGACCTCCCAACACAACAGCAGCCTTCTGTCTTCTGTCAAGCCAAAGTATTTCCTTCTCCAAAGGTGCGCCACACTTGAGAGAGCAAGTGATGTAATTCACAAGTGATAAATAGAGAGACTCTCACTCTCTATTTATATTCTTCCGTTGACTTGAAGTGCACTCAACCATGTAGGCTTAACTTACAATTACTTACTCGAGCCTACACCTTAATTAGTGTATAATAACCCAAGTGCCCCGAAACTGTGGGGACTTACCTAATGACTTGACAAGACTTGTTTACATTAATAATCCTCCCGATCACCAGCATGGGGTAAGACAATATGACTCAAATACATAATAGAAACATCCCGGAATAAACATCGGGTTACAATATAGAAAATACATATAAGAATACATTCTGAAGTTACATATACATCAACACTCCCTCTTAATTAGGAAGGTATTCTTTCGACACAATTTTCAGCACTGGTCTTCTTCTCTGTATCACTGGATCATGTT
>LPNX010492380.1:171300-183892 GCA_001517045.1 Pseudotsuga menziesii
TCTCCTGTAGGTCTTTTCCCAGCACTTACATCTGACCTGCTCATCAGAAAGGCACGCCCAACACTCACATCTGATCATGTAGTAAACTACAATCACATCAGAAAGGCCCAGCACTCACATTCACCAGCATGATAGGACACATCAACTATCATCTGTGAAATGGCTCAGCACTTATATTCACCAGCATGGTAGGAAACATCAACTACCATCTGTGAAATGGCTCTACACTTATATTTGACCTACTCATCAGAAGGGCACAATCCCATCCAGGCAGGAGCCACCTCCGCCACAATGATGGAAGACTCTCAACCAAGATGGACCCACATCCGCCACAATGAAGAGAGATTTCTACACTTACATCTGACCTACTCGTCAGAAGGGCACAATCCCATCCAGGCAGGAGCCACCTCCGCCACAATGATGGAAGACTCTCACCCACAATGAGGAGAGATTTCTGCACTTACATCTGACCTCCCCGCCAGAAGGGCACAACCCCATCCGGGCGGGAGCCCCCTCCGCCACAATGATGGAAGACTCTCCCCCACAATGAGGAGAGATTTCTGCACTTACATCTGACATGGAAGGAACTAAATCCTTTAGCCATGAACAGAATGGCACAGCCCTTACATCTGACTTACTCGTCAGAATGGCTCAATCCCATCCAGGAAGGAGCCACCTCCGCCACAATGATGGAAGACTCTCACCCACAATGAGGAGAGATTTCTGCACTTACATCTGACCTACTCGTCAGAAGGGCACAATCCCATCCAGGCAGGAGCCACCTCCGCCATAATGATGGAAGACTCTCACCCACAATGAGAAGATATTTCTTCACTTATATCTGACATGGAAGGAACTAAATCCTTTAGCCATGAACAGAATGGCACTGCCCTTACATCTGACCTGCTCGTCAGAATGGCGGGAGCCCTTACATCTGTCCTACTCGACAGAATGGCCAGCTCTCACATCTGCCATGGGAGAAATTTAATCCTTTAGCCATGAACAGAATGGCTTAGCCCTTACATCTGACCTGCTCGTCAGAATCGCTTTGGGACTCATCACTGTCTTTGGGAGGAAGCATCGATCTGGAGAACACCAAGTCTCTCTCTGAAGTACTTGAATTTCAGCCTAGCCAATCGCTTCGTCAATACATCAGCTATCTGTTCCTCCATCGCAACATACAGGAGCTTCACTGCTCCTCTCTGCACCATATCCCTGATATAGTGATACTTGATCTTGATATGCTTCGACTTGTCATGGAACAATGGATTCTCTGACAACTTCATGCAACTCTGGTTGTCACAAAGTATACAAGTAGCATCTAACTGGAGATCAAATATATCAAACAGTAGCTTCCGCAGCCATACTGCCTCACAACTAGCTGAACAAGCTGCGACATAGTCTACTTTAGCTGTACTCAGTGCCACACAGGATCACTTCCTGCTAAACCAAGAGATCACACCTGATCCCATACTGAAGCAACATCCCAAAGTACTCTTCCTGTCGATGGCACTGCCTGCCCAATCTGAATCAACATAACCCTCCAGGTTAATCTTCTGATTCGCATCGTACTTGAGCCCATAATCAACTATACCCCTGCATGCTTTGCAACCATCAGGTGAACATGTCTCAATGTGTTCACAACAAAGAAAATATCTGGTCTCAGGTACATCAAGGACCCAATCATCTAACGATACATCGTAGCATCAATCAACTCTGAAGAAGCATCACTCAATAGCTTCAGGTTCAATGCCATAGGTGTAGCCATGCAGTCCATCATCCTGAACCTCTTCAGGATCTCTACTGCATACTTCCCTTGTCCAAGGAAGATTCCATCTATATTCTACCACACTACCATACCTAGAACAATAGTGCATCGACACATGACAGGAGCATCACTGGTCTTCCACCTTCAACCTTGGATCAAAGGTTGGAATCCACTTTACTCTCAGTAAATCCTAGAATCATCAGTAATCTGCCCATCCTGTCGTACCATGTCGAACCTCAGGATCTTCTGCAATCACTCCCTCTGAAGCGGAGCATCATAATCCCTCTGTCTTCCGCACTTTATGCACTGAAACATTCTGTACTGGAGTGACAAGTAGTATCCATCTAGGATCACTGGATACTAAGATCCTCTATCTTGAACTTCTTCAAAGGTTCATCTTGCACCCATCTGTGAGCTTTTCATCCTCTATCAACCTTGTAGCAAAGGTTAAGATATTCTACAATCTCATCATGTATGTGTTATCCCATGATGTTTCCATCTACTGCATGATGGAACTATGAACTTTTCTTCAGGTCTCGATATTGCGCTCTGACATCATTCTTCTAGAACTGGTCTTCCCTTTCTTCTTGGTGGCTGGAAGGTTCTACATCAATGATGTCACTACACTCGTCATATTATTCTTCAATTTGAAATGTCATCACTTGCTATTCAAAACAAGTCTTCATTCTTCTTTGCTTGTAGGCGATTATGTATGCGGTCTTTCCTACATGTCAAATGCAATTGTATGGTTAGAAACATTTCATAAGGAATATTTATACTGGCAAACACTTATGCATAAATATATGATCATGCAACTACTTTATCCAATACAACATTCATCCATATCTCACTGAAACTTTCTAGATGCCTTCCATCTCTACCAGGACAACATTGAGATTGTGCACTAATCCAATATGTCAGCAAATAGGTTTCATTCTAGATAAGTAGCAATGGAGAATTTGTATAGCACCATGAGCTACTTACCCATCCCATGCATATTAGTAGTATACTGTCATTAATGCAAACATCCTATCATGCATAATACAATAACTGAATATAAACAAATTTATAACAAAGGAATATCATGAAATGAAAAATGAATACTTATCTTTATTTGTTTCGTGGGTGGACTTCTTCTTGAGCCTTCAACTTCATCGTCTTCTTCATTCATGATATCATCATTTCTTATCCAAATGCTAGGGTGGATAAGAAGTTCTTCAAGAGTTGAGATCTTCATATTTCTCATCGATTGAGGGATCTTCTTTGGATGGTGAGCGCTTGATCTTCAATTGCTCCCATCTTCTCTTCTCTTCTAATGATTCAAGCTTCTTCTTCTTCTTGGAGTTTGCTGAAATTAACCACTTCCTTCTGGCACACATTCCTCGAGTGAATGAATCCCACGATCCTGGGAGGCCATTCAAGGTGGCCATCACCACTTTTGTATTCTTCACTTCTTCTTTTACCGCTTCAAGTTGTTCTTTGATTTGAGAGACTCTTATGGCTGCATGGTCTCTACATTCTGGATCTTCACATTCTTCAACTAGTTTCTTAAGGTCATGTTCTGATTTCTATTCTTTCCTTCAAATAGCTTGGTCAAGGAATCAAAACAGCTTTGGTGTCTTTAGGGAGACACTTGTAGTACAATTTGATCCATGATTGAATCAACCATGATCTTCTTGGCCTTGACCAAGTTCTTCTTGTGTAAGGCTTCTAGCCTCATCTCCCTCTAGAACTTGAATCTCTATACTCATGTAGGTGTCCAATATATTTTCTTCAGAGAGATCAAATACTTCTATGCTTGGAAGTTGTCAACTTCACCAAGCATATCATCAATCTGTTGTGATAGATCACTTTGAAATGAGAACCTCAAATGGAAATAGCAAAGGATTAGATCTTACCGATTTGAGGTGTCCGTCCTTGTCCCGGTGTTTGCTGATCTAGGGTTTGTCACAAAAACCCTAATTTTAAAAACTTGGAATCTTTCAGATCTTATTGGATGAACAGATATATCTCTTCAAATGGAGTTGTCCAATGTACTCCTTTTCTGAAAACAGTGGAGGGAAGCTCCTAAAACAGGAAGCCCTAATTTTCTGATTTCTTCTGCAAAAATTCCTGTTATTGTTTCTGTGATATCTCCGAACTCACTAATCCTCTATGTCTGAAATTTCTCACTGAGGTAACCTATCCTGTCCCTGATCCAACACCATAGGTTTCATCAGAATTTGTTTCACCATTATGGATTTATGATTCTTTTCCCAAGGTGACCTTTTACAGTACTGTTCAGAACAGTGAAGTTCTACGGCATGCCACATGTCACTGGCTCATCTTCTAAGTCTGATATTTGGAAAACACAACTTACAGTCCATGAAATTTCTGTAAAATCTTCAGGAATTCCATTTGGATCTCTGTATCCCAAGATATTGCAGATCTCCCCAAATGTCCTGTTTAGGGATGATTTCTGGAAGAGGCAGGAACCCTAACTTTGAGAGATCATATCTCCCAAAATATAGCGAATCTGAGGCTGATCTTTGGACACAATGTTCATCATGATTTTATATTTGGTCCCTGTAATTTTCAACTTCTGAGACTTCACCAATCTCATAATATATCGACTGTACCAAAACTTATCAGTTTTAGTATTTAGGGTTTCTCCTAGCTCAGGGTCAAACTAGGGTTTGACTTTCCTGGAGTTTCACCCAACCAAATTTCTTGATCCAGGTCTCTAAATTTCGGTTTTGATGAGGAGAATAACCCTATTCTAGTCTCATTCAAAAATTCTTCTTCTGTAGAAATCCGTAATTTTCACATCAAAACTGAAAATGCTTGAAATTGAATTCCGCATCGACAGAAAGATGCACCCTTCAATGGAGAGTCATCTTAGCATACTTTTGCTGAAAATTTGTGCAGGAAGATCCACAAAATAGGAAGCCCTAGTTCCTGTAGCTGCACAATGTCTTCTTCTCAGGTTAGCTCTGATACCATGTTAGTTTTTCAACATTTAAGCTAGCATTATGTTAAGATCTTTTCACTGAGAGAATAACAAGCACAACAATCACATAAGCACATCACAAGAGAAAAGAGACACAAAGATTTTAGGAGGGGAAACCATAAATGGAGAAAACCCCTCAACTTCCTCTAAGATAGTATCACCACAAGATGTGATCCCAAAATAGTAAGATGACCTCCCAACACAACAGTAGCCTTCTGTCTTCTATCAAGCCAAAGTATTTCCTTCTCCAAAGGTGCGCCACACTTGAGAGAGCAAGTGATGTAATTCACAAGTTATAAATAGAGAGACTCTCACTCTCTATTTATATTCTTCCGTTGACTTGAAGTGCACTCAACCATGTAGGCTTAACTTACAATTACTTACTCGAGCCTACACCTTAATTAGTGTATAATAACCTAAGTGCCCCGAAATTGTGGGGACTTACCTAATGACTTAACAAGACTTGTTTACATTAATAATCCTCCCGATCGGAATATTGCGGTAAGACAATATGACTCAAATACATAATAAAAACATCCCGGAATAAACATCGGGTTACAATATAGAAAATACATATAAGAATACATTCCGAAGTTACATATACATCAACAAAACACAGAGGGTCTTTATCTTTCATCAAAAGATTCAATTACTGATAAACTAAAACATTTACATTACTAAACTAGCTAAGTCTTCTGTCAAATAATATAAGCAGAACATTCATCCATTCAACTTCATTCAAACAAAAATAGTTAAGTGAAAGAACATGTTTGAACTGGGACAACAACAGCAATGGGAGGCTGTTCCTCCCTACCAATTCCTAGAGAGCGCTCAAACAATGACTCCTCAGGACCCCCGAGCTTGCTCTGGTCTCCCTGGATGAAACTAGGTGCAGCAAAAGTCAAATACCAGTCTTCAAACTTAGTATTAATCCAGAACTTATCAGTAAGTTCTTCCAGTTAACAAGCTGTAAATAACCAAGTTACTGCAGCAATCCTCTCAAAACAACTTCCTTACTATTTTCCCTTTTTCCCCGAATAAATTCCTGAATAGCATTCCACCAGAATGTTTCTTTTCTGGAAAATACTAAGCAGCCTCAACTCTCTTCATTGGGTACTTTTAAAATATTGCCTAGGTCTTTTTGGGTTAGTTGTCATTTAATGAGCCATCTGCTCTGATCCCACTTTCTTGGGGGATCATGACCACAAATATAGGGAAGTTTCCACCTGCAACTTAGGAAGTGTTTGAGGATGCTGCCACTTGTCTTTTTCCCTCCACCTAGTTCCATCCACTAGTTTGACCAGTAACCTCCTTTTAATAGCTCTCCCATGCTGTTGTCTCCACAATTTATTTACTAATAATAAAATATTCTGAATTACACTCCACTTCTGTTGACTCTGCTGAGTCATCAATTCCTACTTAGCATTAAATTTAACATAATGTCTGAGGAATATAATTAAATAATTTACATTATTTTACAAAATTGGGGTATGTGACAACCTCCCACTTCTTCGAAGCTGCAATGGCTAAGGCTATCTTGATGGAGTCCATCTTTGCCACTGGTGCAAAGATCTCATTGTAGTCAATACAATGTAACTATGAGTAGCCCTTGGCTACCAATATTTCCTTATATTTCAAAGGCGAACCATCAGCAGCAAACTTAGTTTTGAAAACCCACTTACATTGAACTAGCTTCCTCCCTGGGGGAAGATCAACCAGTTCCCAAGTGTTGTTCTTCTGGAGTGAGCTGAATTCTTCTTTCATGGATGTTTTCCAACTTGGATCATGTGCTGCATATTCATATGTATGTGGGTTTGATTCAACCATCATATATCACTTCTCTGCAAACAAAGGGTCTTTCATACACAGGGCACTCTCAAACTGAGATCTAGTCCTCCTAGGATCACTAGGATTTCCAGCTAGTTCCCTAGCTACATGAATGGTATTTACTGCCCATTTTGGTCTTGTAGGACTGTTAGGATCTACAATTGAATCATCATTATCATACATATCACAATCAGCAAACTCATTTGTCTCTTCACTTACATTCAATGGTTCTGGTGGTGAAGAAGACTCTTCGACTTCAACTGCTGCTAAAGGCTCTTCTTGGAACTGAACACTCCTTTCAATGAAGGTTTTGTTTGTGCTCAAATTTATCAGCTTGTACCCTTTTGAATCTTTAGAGTACCCAACAAATAGGCACTCTTGGCTTTGGGGCTGCAAATCCCTTCTCTTTTCAGTTGGAATTCTAGCCCAAGCCTTTGAGCCAAAAATCATGAAATGGGTCACATGTGGCTTGTGCCCATTACATGCTTCGAAATGAGTCATACCATCAAACTATTTATGAGGCACCCTATTCTAGATATAGGATGCACAGTTTATAGCCTCAACCCAAAACTTTAGTGGCAAAGTCTTAGCCTCCATCATATAGGTTTCCATCTCCTTCAGTGATCTATTCTTTCTCTCAGCAACACCATTCCGTTGTGGTGTGTAAGGGATTGAATGATGCATCTGAATACCTACATCTTCACAATATTGAATGAACTCAGACTTTACATACTCACCACCATTGTCAGATCTGAGGATCTTGAGTCTCCTCCCATACTGGTTTTCAACCAAAGCCTTAAAGACTTTGAAGAGGCCAAAAACTTTAGACTTATGCTTCAGGAAGTAAACCCAACAATACCTAGAAAATTCATTTATGAAGGTCAATGCATATTTGGATTGACTCATTAACATATGAGGAAATGGACCAGCAACATCACTGTGAATCAACTCAATAGGTGCAGAGGTTCTCTCATGACTAGCTCTCTCAAATTTATGCTCTGGGTGTTTTCCTAGGATACAACCTTGACAGACTCCCTTGGAAAAATTAATCTTTGGTAAACCTATGACCATTTATTTTTCACTTAGATCAGAAAGATACTTATAGTTAAGATGGCTAAATATTTCATGCCAAAGCTTGCTTACCTCATTAGCATGAATCAAAAGAGAAGATGGGTTTGAGTAGGGTAGAAAATGTGAAAACATGTATACCTTCGTAGTGTGATCTACAACTCCTTTTGCAATGACTTTACCACTTGAGATCTCTATGATCTCAACATCATTAGGGGATAATATGACCTTCTTTGGAGACCCTATGTGAGTCATCTGATACACTGATAAGAGGTTAGAGGAAAGATCTGGAACATACAATACATTACTAAACTTACCATGGTCAAGATCAATCCTTCCTTTCCCCAAAATATCAGTGAGAGGGTCATCTCCCATCACTATTAGTGGACCTTTCAACATGTCAAGAGATGAGAATGCCTCCTTGGTCGAAACCATATGTCTTGAAGCTTTAGAGTCTATGATGAAGCTAGGTGAGCTTGATGTGCCAACAACCAATGCATGTACTCTCTCTCTATCCTCTGAATTTGATCCTCCTTCCCTCTTCTTTGAGCAATCAAGAAGGGAGATGTTATTCTTCTCCAGAAGTTGGGTCAACATGTCAATTTGCTTCTTCATGCAGGAGCTTTCAGGATGATAGCCTTTACTACAGTATGCGCACTTGCTCATTTCTCCTTTGTTCTTCTTCTTCTGAAAGTTCTTCTTGGAGCCTTGGGGATCCTCTTGAGACTTGTTCTTGTCTCTCTTTTGCTTAGGTGGATTCTTAGCTTTCTTCTTGCATTTTGAATCCACCCTCAAATCTCCAGCATCCAAATCTTGGTCTTTGGAAGGTTTGATGGTGCCCATAATCACCAATTTATCTTGTTCTTGTGTGAGGGATTCCATGAACTCTGCAAGCTTAGGCATCTTCCAGGCTCAAGCTATCAACTTGGTGGCATGGAAGGTCAAAAAAAACATAGAATAGTCAGGTCCGAGCTTTGAGAGTATGGCCAAAACTAGTTGCTCCTCCTTCTTTTCAATTCCACATTGTTTTAGCTGCAAAAAAAAGATTTAAACTTGGAAAAGTAGAGTTGCAGGGATTCGAAGCTACTAGGACTCAAAGAGATCAATTCATTCTCAATTTGATGTCCTCTCATCTCATCTGTCTTACCAAAAATATCTACAATATTCTCCCATTCTTCATTAGGTGATGTAAATCCATCAAGATGGAAGAGGAGGTCTCTAGATATGCTCAGACACAAGAGACCATAGGCCTCATCCCTCCTATTGTGCCATTTAATTTTCCCTACATCTAAATTGGGCTCTACCTCAGTTTCCATAGTCACCCTATAGAGACCTTTCACTCTCAACAGTATCTCCATCTCTTCTCTCCATTCAAAGAAATTAAATGGAGTCAAGATGATCTTCTGAGATTGATCCATAACTCATAAACTGTCCCTTCAGTCAGAAGAATAGATCCCAGTCAAGATGTCAAACCTACAATATAAATATGGAAGGATATAAACTGATCTACAAAGGCTCCGATACCATGTGGAAATTGAACCCAAGTGATAGAACAATTGCACTCACAAAATTGCTAATCAAACATGCAAATTTACACACAAAGGAGACTGAAATTGGAGCATAACACTAATCTGTATTGAATAAGTGTACAATAGCCAACCTTATGAAGTCATAGGATGCTGCAATATATAATTACATGATAAATTTGAATGCATAAGGATGCCATTTGAAATAGTCAAAAAGTAGGCTTACGAAATCTAGTCAAATCCCCCATAGGTGCATAAAGCAGTTTCCAAATCTACCTAGAGGCTCATAAATTGGAAAAGTCAAGTAGGTAAGCTAATAAGTGATGGAAATACAAATCATACATGTTTTTATTAGGATAAAATAATGGAGGATGATGAGGGAGAAAAACAAGTCAACTACACCTAGTATTACTTTTCCTTTTGCCATAAATCTCAATAAAGCAGACAACTTAGCAGAAAAAGTAGATATGTGTTAGGGAGGATCTGGAATAAGGAATAACTGCTAAATATGGTTTCCAAGAGGTTTCCTAAGCACTCCATGACTTAGTTTTAGCAATTTTGACTTCTATGGCATGTGGAAGACAACTTCCATAGAGTGGAATATTGGAAACTATGAAAATAAGACAAAAATGGATTAATTAATGTCTAAGGTAGCTAACTATGGGTTGATTATTCTAACAACAGGAACCGATATCCCTTCGCTAAAAACAGAAAAGGGAGAGCTCATGAATGGGGCTGAAACTAGAGTCTAGAGACCTTGGACAAGAGCATTTGTATTTCCAAACTACATGCCCACATATGCAGGTTTAGGACCTACATAAGGAGTGGATGGGGGAATGTGCCCCCCATTCCATGGGAAACCCTGGAAAAACAAGGAGGATCCAATTGGACCACTCCGAGAAGTATGCATGAAAGAGGGAGAAGCAAAAGGTTCACTGTGTATCCCAGTGACACCCCACTAGAAGGACCTACTACATTAGAGGAAGTCGATGGTTGGACCACTCGACTACTTGGTGGCAAAGGTGCAGCGGGTGCATTTGGTCTTTGAGTACCAATTGAGGGAGGTGGCACTCCTCCAGCCAAAATAGGGAAGTGGGGGTAGAAACACCCTCTCTAGAGCTAGCCATAACTCTGCTCATGGGAACACCAATAACAGGTGAATCAAAAGGAAGAACTTGGACAATCACAAGATCATTTAAGTCATTTAGAGGTGGGTTAAAATTCCTTGCAAACTCGTCAGCCTACAAGCCTTCGATCTCTACTATAGTTGTATCTTCCTGATTAGTACTAAGTTCTAGTTCACCTGGAACTTCACTAACTCCTACTGGTTCAAATAAACCATTAGTACCTAGTCTCCGCCTTTGAGAGGGTGGTGGAGGATCCACTATATCAAATGGAGGAAGGTTTTGAAACCTTCTTGACCTATGGAGAGGTTTGTCCTCCACATCTAAAAAATTGACTTACACACACCTAAAGGCCAACTAAATATAGACAAACTAAACGGCACTCACTTTAAAAAAATTTCTAAAGTCACACAAACAAATAGGTAAAAGATATTCCTTGCAAAGGAAATCCTAGGATGGTTAGGGCCCTGGTCCAACCAGTGAAGAAATGATAGATGGTTACTTGCTGTCCCTATAGATGTTCTTAGGCACAAGCGGAGGAATCACCCAAATGACCTCCCACACATTCTACCGAGGTTACCTTCCAAGTCCGTCAAATGTAAACCAGAAATAGACTTCCTGCATTACCTATGTATGATCCCTAATGTCAAGAGACTAAAGGCTACTGTAACTACACTGAGATTTTGGAGGAATAGTTGCAATCTTGATCCTTAGGCATGGGCAGGGTAGCAAATCCTGAAACCTTATCAGCACTGGCACTGCATGGGGTTTAAGAGGTGGTATTGACAAGATCCCCAAACGCGTAAAAATCTTGATCTATGTTTGAACAAGGAAGAAGAGGGTTATCTCGTCAATCCAGGTCCTGGTGCAGCCTCGTGCTTAACTCCTGTGTGAGAGGAGATTTCCAAATATTCTCAATATAGAGGAGAATTTACCTAGTGAATGACTAGCTACATCTGAAGTCAAATGCTTGTGGACAGTTAAAACTCCCTAGTCCACAAGCCTATCCTAAGCTAGTTGATGTATGAACCTAGAAAAAAGGAAACTTACTAGTAATTTTTAATTAAATCGTTCTTTTTAATTGGTTGTTTTTAATCATAGCTAGTGGTGTGAAACTTGTATGATGTTATAGAATCAACAAAAGAAAGCAAAAAATGATGTAAAAAATAAATTTTTCAAAGAAAATTGTAACTACTATGCCAATTTTTCTTTTTCTTTTCTTGTAAAATGAAAAATAATGAATTTCTTAAACAGAGCATAAGAAACTACAAGACTTTAAAAAAAATTACTTTTCTTGAAAAATAACGAAAAGAAACACTAAATGCAAACTAATGCAAAAAGTATAAAATGTTTTTGTCTTTTTTTTCAAGAATTATAAATGCAACCAAATGCAAGCTTGAGTAAATTTGAACAATCTGAACATATAGTAGTGAATGATGTAAAATAGATCCCAAAGAAAACACTTCAACCGAAAATAATAAATGGAACAAACCCTAACCTTGGTGAGACTAACAAACTCAAAATCTCACTAGATCCACAAAAAGGAGAATGACAAACTCAGACTACAAGCAGCAGTGCAAAGCATAAAGTGTTCATAAGGACTAATCAATGACCTAGAACACAAGCACTCAATCCAAAAATCCAACTAGGAGGACAAACAAAATTCAAAAATGAAGAAAGTCAAACACAAAGAACCCAAGGACTTGAAAGATCAAGCAAACTGTGTGATGTACAGACCTAAGATTTATAGAATCATGTCAGAAACAGAAACTTCACAAGCCTCTGAGAGGTCACCAAAACAGGGACAAGCAAAACCTCTATGAACTCAAAGAAAGCTACAAGAACACACGACTATTATAAAGACAACTCGCGTGTGACACGCGACTGTCCAAAATGCAACCCACGTATACAAGGTGAAACACACGACTATCAATAAGACAACCCGCGTGTACTGCTAAAAAATTTTAAAGAAAAAAGTACTTCCTCCTGAACATGCCAAACTAAAAATCAAAGGAAAAAGGCAGACAAATCATACCCAAAATCAAAAAGAGCAAAGGTTGGTCAGGAAACCTAAAGGGAAGGACCCATAGCAGGCTGGACTCCCCAGCGGAGTCCCCAGTTCTATTGTTCAAGAAAACACTCCCTTATAACCTAGGGTCTATGGGGTTACCAACTTACTTATCTAGAATTGCAGAAAATCAGCCATGTAGAAATTGAAATAGGAATAGGAAGAAAACTGAACAAATCTGGTTTATGACAGTTGAGCCAAACTTTTTTTCTCCTCTTCCAG
>LPNX010492380.1:209405-280913 GCA_001517045.1 Pseudotsuga menziesii
GCAGTCCGAAGCTAGATTTTCCTCGCTTCAATGGTACTGATCCGACTGGATGGATCTATCGTGCAGAACAGTATTTCAGTATTCATAATACTTTTGATGTCCACCAAGTTCCACTTGCCTCCTTTCATTTGGAACAGGAAGCTCTTCAATGGTATCATTGGTACATCAAGGCTCATGAAGAGCCAAAATGGCCTGATTTTTGCCAGATCCTTTTGCAACGATTTGGTCCTAGTGCTTTTGATGACTTCACAGGAGCTCTCACTAAACTTCGCCAAATTGGCACTCTGAAAGAGTATCAAACTGCATTTGAGAAACTAGCTAATCACACTGAAGGATTACCTAATGACTTCTACCGGATTTGTTTTATCAGTGGTCTAAAGGATGCAATTCGCTCTGAGGTCAAAATGTTCAGTCCCAACACAATGATGGAAGCCCTGGGGTTGGCTAAGTTGGCAGAAGATAAGATGGCAGCCCAACAGCGCTCCAAATCCTCTTTTGTTCCCTTCCGAAATATGGGTTCTCAACGACCTCCCATTCCGCCAGCTCCTTGCTCACCTCCAATCACGCATTTGTCTGAAATAGAGATGCAGGCACACAGAGAAAAAGGGATTTGTTATAATTGTGATAAGAAATTCAGTCGGGGACATCGCTGTGTTCAACAAAAGCTCTATCTCTTGGATATGGATTCTCCACCTGCCTCTGAAATTGGTGAAGAAGCTTTCGATACAATGGATGCCTCGGTTGACACTCAGGAGCCACCTACTGACCCTCCATCTCAGGACGACCAGCCCGAGATATCCCTCCATGCTTTAGCTAGAGTCACTGCCCCCCAAACAATGTGGGTACACGGTTACTTCAAGAAGCTTCCTCTTACAATACTCATTGATTCTGGCAGCACTCATAATTTCATTGACCCTTGGATCGCCAAACAAGCTGATTGTTTTATCCATCCTTGCTCCAACTTTGAAGTCATGGTTGCCAATGGGGGCACCTTACCTTGCAAAGGGAAGTTTCGTAATGTGTGTATCTCTATGGGAGATTATAACTTCCGCTCTGACATGTTTGCCTTGACCTTAGGCAGATGTGATGTGGTTTTGGGCGCTCAATGGCTGCGCACACTTGGCCCCATATTATGGGATTTTGCTGAACTTTGGATGTAGTTCTCCCCTGATGGACACAAACACACATTGAAAGGATTACAACCAGGGTCTTTCAGTATCATCAGTTCACATCGCATGGAAAAACTCCTTAAGAAGAGTTCCCATGGTGTCATCGCTCAGCTCCATTCCATTCAAATCCAACCATCAGCGGCCCCCACTACTCCTTTGGATATCCAACAAATTCTGGATCGCTATACAGGTGTTTTTGCTGAACCAGTAGGACTTCCACCTTCACGACCAGAGGACCATCATATTCATCTCCTTCCTGGCAGCATTCCTCCCAACATCAAGCCCTATCGCTACCCATTTCACCAAAAAACAGAGATTGAACTCCTCGTTAGGGACTTACTGAAGCAAGGTATTATTCACCCAAGCACAAGTTCCTTTTCTTCCCCAGTTCTTCTTGTCTGCAAAAAAGATGGGTCATGGCGCCTCTGCATTGAATTCCAAGCACTTAATCACCTCACCATCAAGGATAAGCTTCCAATTCCTGTTGTTGATGAGCTTCTTGATGAGCTTCATGGTGCTCAATTTTTCTCCAAGTTGGATCTTCGCTCTGGGTATCATCAAATTCGGGTTCATGAGGATGATATCCCTAAAACAGCTTTTCGCACACATGATGGCCACTATGAGTTTTTGGTCATGCCCTTTGGTCTCACTAATGCTCCTTCCACATTCCAGGCCTTGATGAATAAAATATTCCGACCCTATTTGTGGAAATTCATTCTGGTATTTTTTTATGATATCCTCATCTACAGTAAAACATGGGCTGAACATCTCCAGCATCTGGCTCTTGTAATGCAACTTTTCTCTGATCATCATCTCCATGCCAAAAAGTCTAAATGTGTTTTTGGCCAAAAGGAAGTTGAGTATCTCGGGCACATTATCTCAGCACAAGGGGTTCGTGTGGATCCTGCCAAAATCGTTGCCATAAACAATTGACCGCCTCCTAAAACACTCAAGAGCCTTTGTGGTTTTTTGGGGTTGACTGGCTACTACCGCAAGTTTGTCAAGGATTATGGGAAGATTGGAGCTCCATTAACTGCTCTGTTGAAAAAGGATGCTTTTACATGGACACATGTTACTAAGTGTGCATTTGCCAAGCTGAAACAAGCTATGTGTACTACACCTGTTCTAGCTATGCCCGATTTTTCCAAGCCCTTCACTATTGAGAGTGATGCTTGCGGCAATGGACTCAGTGCTGTTCTCCTTCAAGATGAACACCCCATTGCGTTCACCAGCAAAGCCCTTTCTGGTAAGAATTTAGCTGCCTCTACATATGAGAAGAAAATAATGGCTATTTTGCATGCAGTACAAAAGTGGCTCCCTCTCACTGAATGGTGGTACAATACCTCTTACCACACTGCTTCTAAAATGACTCCATATGAAGCAGTTTATGGTCAAGCATCGCTAGTTCTTCTTCCTTACACCCCCAGCAGTTCGCCAGTTCAAGCAGTTGACGCAGTCCTTCGAAATCGCGATGAGGTTCTTCGCATTTTGCGCGACAACCTTCACATGGCAAGAAATCACATGAAGCAACAAGCTGATCAGCACCATTCTAAGCACACTTTTGAAGCCGGTGATATGGTTTTTCTTCGTCTCCAGCCTTACAAGCAATCCTCACTAAAACTCAAAGGGCGTCATAAGCTCGTTCCAAAGTTCTATGGGCCATATAGGATTCTTCAGAAGATTGGGTCTGTTGCTTATAAATTGGAACTTCCTCCTTCTTCCCGCATTCGTCCAGTATTTCATGTCTCTTGTCTAAAGAAAGTTCTTGGCACTAACATCAAAGGACAAACTATTTTACCAGAACTAGATAATGAAGGATCCATATTTTTGGAGCCGGAGGCTGTCCTCAATAAGTGCACTCGTCAGCTTTGCTCTCGCTCTATCACAGAGGTCTTAATTCAATGGCACGGCATGCAGCCAAGGATGCTACGTGGGAACCACTCCTTCAGATTCAGCGACAATTTCCACATCTAAAGCTTTGAGGACAAAGCTTTTTCTAAGGGGGAGGGGATGTTAGGAACCCATGTCAATCCTTCTCCTTACCGTGTTAGTATATTGTTGTTGGACACATATGATTTGTAAGTCGTCCCATAGTAATTGTTGATCCATAGTTTGTGTTATTGTTGTTGGGCGTATATGCTTTGTAAGCCGCCCGTAGTATTTGTTGATCCATAGTTTATATTGGCCCATGGTTTTGACCCATAGTATTGGCGCCTATTTTTAGTATATAAGTGTGTGTTGAGGCCAAGGAAGGCACCGTGAAGTTATTTTGTATTGAGCTTGCTCAAACGAGGTTGCCCCCTCGAAGTGGCCTGCGATTAATATAAAAGTGATTTTGAGTTCTGCTGCTATATCGTGTATTTTGATTACTTGTTTGCTACAGGGTCCTCACAAAATCATGCTGATTAATTTACTGAAGTGGACATTATGAGTTCTCTTTTAATTAATGGAATCATTCATTGTTGCTTTAACTGAAGATGGACAATATTTAACTTATGCATACATTGTTACTTTAGCTAAATATTTAACTAAGGCATTCATTGTTATTTTAGAGAAGCTTTAACTGAAGCTTATAACAATTTGATTTTCACTTTAATCAGTTAAGGTATGAGAAATTTGAATTCTCTTTTTTCTCTATGCATTATCTTTATCTCTTTTATTTTACTGCATGATCAATATGTGCTAACTTTAATTATATACCATTTGAATTATACTAAGAATATTTTTTGGAATATGTGATCATATTATATTACTCTGGACCAAATGATCATATGCTAAACTAATTCACTCTATAGGTGGATAGTATTTAAAGGATACTTAATAGAAATTGGTGACCATGGTTAGTAATACATCACACAACATTAATGCATAAATATGAAAGAATTTACTTCTATACAGGAGGTCCATCCCATGAGTACCTACTACAACTGGAGATCCACATGAGAATATTGACTTGACACACAAGTGCGGAGCCTTGTCCAACAAGACTTTGCAACAACATCACTTTGATAGATCAAAGAATTCCAATATATATAGGATGAATAACCTTATACAGAAGGATTAATCATTCTTGATTCCAACCCAAGAATCTATTCCAAGTACCCAAGTCCAACTCAGGATTCCTCTAAATGGGAGGTCCAATCCTGGTTGCACAAGATTAGCTTGGAGAATCGCTCATGATGGTGTACCTTTAACACTCCCTCTTTGTGAGAGAGGAATTATCTTCCATGCTAAGCTTGTCTCAAAAGTGCCTATACTTCCTTACTAACAAAGGATTTGTTAACACATCTACAATATTCTCATCAGTAGCAATGTATTGAAGTTCTACTTTTTTGGACCATGCCTTAGATGAAATGATACTTCATTTCAATGTGTTTAGACTTATTATGAAAAACAAGGTTTTTTGAAAGATTGATGCAACTTACAACTAATGTTTGTAAACTCAATATTTTAACCCAACAAGTAGCTTCCCAAGCCATACTACTTCTCAACGGGTAGTACTAAATGCAATATACTTTCCTTTTGTAGTACTACTTGTAATCAACTTTTCTTGTCACGGTACTAGCCGCAATACACTTTGTTTCGATAGTACTATCCATAGTACACTTCACTTTTTTAGTATTAGCTGCAATATTGCCATCCTATTTGGCATAACCAAGTAACTTTACCTCACCACCAGAGGAAAAACTAAGTCCATAAGGAATAGTACCTAGAATGTACCTAAGCACATGCTTAATGTCTATGTCTAATCTCATACATGATCTGACTCACAACATAACATATAATAGGTCTACCTATAAGCTACCTATTCATACTCATGTAGTTTCCTTAAACTATAAACCATACATTTTCAATGCATCATACCAAACCTACGCAACACGTCAAATGTGTAATTTTCTTACAAAAATAAAATATTATCTTTCCTTTGTCAATCTTTGACACTTTCTTTCTTCTTGTTGACTTCTAAAATATTCTATAGTCTAGAGAAGTTCTCTATGAGCTTATCATTCTCTATGATGTTCTCCAAGGCCTAGCCACTTTCTAAATGGTTTCGTTTTTATTTTATATCTTATGGTACCCCACTAGCCAACTATATGGCTATCTTACCTCTCTAAGAGGTTTGACTTCTCCCCAACAATACTGACTATTACTCACTCAAATATCTGATAGCCACTGATAATCTTAGAGACCTTGACTATTATATAATAGTCATCAAAGGTATTGACTATGTCTTTGCTCATTTGGGATCACTCCACAAGAGATACTACATCCCCTGGTTTTGTGAGTCATGTATCATGACTTATCAAAGCTATGTGAAACTTAGTGGCTTATTTGTTGCATTCCTTAACTAACCCATGTACCACTACATAGCTAATGTGAGCCATATATTACTGTATGGCTTAATTGGTGTCGAATTCATATACCAGTGCATGGATTACTGATGGGGAGATCTCTTGAGTTATGTGCCACATGACTTACTGGTGTGGATTTTATCTATCTATTGTTTCCCATGGAGAAACATTAATACTACCTCTCAACTAGATGAGTTATTATACACTACACCAAGCATGTCCCAGAAGTATTCAATTTTACTTTGGACAGAGACTTAGTAAGTATATAGGCAATCTGCCCATCTGTGGATATGTACTAGAGTTACACTACTCCTTCTTGCACCATGTCTTAGATATAATCTTTCTGAGACATATTTGAGTCCATATCCAATTGTACCATATAGGTACCTCAACACATGCTTTGTCCAATGTTTATTTGGGGAGGTTAATTGCCCTTCTTACCTAGAGCATCTCATTTCAGGAATTTTAACCTGTTATTCTATATATTTTCAATATTTCATAGAAATATATATATAAGTAGATGGGGTGAAAGTCTCCAACAGCCTTGAATATTTGATCAACAATAGTGAGAAAATTATATTGGTCACAACATAGTTTCATGTTGGTTAAGGGTTAGAAGATCACAAGCAATGTGTTATGTTGCGCCAGAAACAACAATAATGGCACTTGCAAAAGATGCATTTTACCAAACATAGTTCCCTCTACAACATTTTCTAAAATTTAATATTCTATGATTCCACATTGAAGGAAATTAGAAATTTCAACACTGCACGTTGTTTGTGTACAGGTTCCACCAGTTCCATTATACCATTAACAGATCAAGAAAACAATTGGGAATAAATAGATCAAAGGGACTACTAGGTACATTGGAAATAATACATAGTGGGAGAATGACCTCCTGTAAAAGAATATATATTCTCCGAGGTTAAATACCTACAATCTAAAATCTATCCATAAGGAAACAAAAGGATATAAAACTAGGAGTCCTAGAAAGGAGAGGAACAGAAATATATCTATCCTTTGGCTGTTTGCAAAACTTGTCAAAAATGTTATAGGTGTTCTATCGAGGTGCAAATGTAAACCACAAAGTCATTAAGCTATGTTGCCTCAAAGTTATTTGTGAACAGTTGGAGGATGTTTATCAAATGCATGAATGTTGAATGTGCATTATCCAAGCCATAAGGCCTTCTAGGCCTCTTACATCTATCTCCTTTGTCTTGAATGTTGTAATACACCAAATTTATCCCCTGGTAAATAAAGTGGCCAAGAATAAATCTATGTTATGATTATTTGGTGTAGTTGGCATAAATGGTGGTGCATTAGTGAAGGCCTAGTTATTTGGAATTATTGTAGAAACATACCCTATGTTATAATGTTGTACTAACGGAGTTAAGGGTTCCACTTCCCTTCATTATTTCCACCCATTTGGGTTTTGAGAAGAGCTCTCGTCCCCAGTGTAGCATTCATGGGAGGTAGGATTTAGATTTCATCTATGGTTTATGGGATGTTGGGTTCTACCATTCTTGTGGAAGATGAATGATGAGGAATTGCATAAATAGAACTTTCTAGCATCCTGGAATAGTAGGTTCTAGTACTGATATCTATTGTAGTAGAAATGAGTAGAGAGGATTCATAGCTCTAATCCCGTTGAGGATGGAAAATATTAGGATAAAATGATATGTCATTTTTATAGGCCTTGGTTTGACCTAATAACATACTTGGATTAGACTTTCCTTGCCTATTCTAGAGTGGCTAGTAATAATTTTGAGATTGACCATCAAATTTTGTGGCTAAAAATGTTTCTCATGGCTAACTAACCATAAAATTTATAAGCCTACTTAGAAATATTTTCCCCATTTTATACTTGTTTGATATATATGTATTATCCACTTGACACATGTTTTTATTATTGTCAGGGTATGGGCATACCTGTTGGAAAAATATATTTGTACACTGCACTTGGTGGATTTTTTCCTTCATCAGTGTTAACCCAAAAAATCCCTCACTCAGCTCTACATGGCCTACACCACCCAAGGACACCCTTTCACGACCCTCATATCACTCCCTTAGACCCCCACACCCTCAAAAAGGATTAAGAATGAAGAAAAGGGCTTAAAAACCCCAAAAAGGAGCCTAAAATACTCTCCTAGGAGCTAAAGCCCCCCAAAAGGGGCTAAAACCCTAAAAGGAGATAAAGTTAGGGCGAAAGGGGCTAAAAGCCCAAAAAAGGGGCTAAATCTCGAACCAAGGGCTTAAAACACTAAAACCCCAAAAAAAGATATAAAAGGAGGGTGGGGGGTCACTCTCAAACAACTCCTCTCTTGCATACTATTATGTTGCCCATGGATGCCTTGAGACACCTTTGCCTCTCAAGACACCCACATCCCCCCTCTTTGCCACTCATCTCCCCCATTGAGCCATAGATCCTCCTCCATTACTGAGTGAGATAGAGAGGTGCTTCCTTCCAGCCAGGGCATGGTGTCCCATTTCACTAGAGAGGAGGTATACTTGTGTGTTTATGCATTTTATTTGATAGCTTAGTTGTTTTCTGACCATTATTTGTTTGCAGGTTTGATCTATAACATGTTTTGCAGGTTTGTTTTTGCTTAATAGTTGTTTGCAGGAACAGGGACTTCACTTAATGAACATCTCACATATCAAGTGCGATCGTGGGATATTAAAGAATACCCTTAATTTCCAGATATTTTGACCCAAACTCTTTTTGTTGAAACCCCCCGCCAATACTTAAAACCTCCTCCCCACCCCTTTTTGTACCTCAATCCTTATAAACCACCCCACCCCCCCCCCCNTTAATTTTAATAATTTTAAAACCCACAATATGAACTAACGTGATAGGATATTGGTCAACAAGTGAAGCCCCCATGTTTGCAGGTAGCTAAGGTGAAGCCTTAACTTTGTTTGCAGAGGGGCTCACGGCCATTATTTTCTTTCTGTCTTTGCTTTCTATCTATTCCATTTTCTTTCTACATTTTCCACATGCAGGAACCTACCCTTCTGTCCTATAGATAGAAGGGAGCCATTCTTGCCCCTGCAAGGAGAAATCCCTGCTACAAAACTAGTGACCATACGAGGTCGATCCCACAGGATCCCTGGTCCAAATTTTTAAAATTTAAAGTTTTTTCAATTTCTGCCGTAGTTTTTAAAATTTCCTGTCAAATCTAGGTTAAATCTAGTTTAATCTCAATTTTTATTATTTTCAAAGCCTCTGCAAGAAAAAACCGAGTCTGTTTGGCCATAGTACAGGTTACTGTCGGCTGAATCTGACTTAGGATCAGAAAAAACACCAAATCTAGGGTAGGTCGCACTTATCGGGCCTGAATAGGGGATGAGGTCACTCTTTTTGGCCTAACAGGTGTGACCAGGTTTCCCTTAATCCCCCGAAAGGTGCGAATTCACTTAGAAACATAGATCGCTTCTGTCTGTGAAATCTATGTGACCCCCTCACCTATTTCTGGAAAATTTTTGCGACCCCCTCGCCAAATTTGGCCCGAAACTTGCGGTCTATCAATCAGAGGTTAAATTTTAGTTTAATAGGGACTATCAATGTAGCTCAGCTGCCTCTATCCAGCATAGTAGTTCAATTTCAGTTTCTATTACAATTACTACAATTTCCTATACAAATAATGTGTAAATTCCAAATAGATTTTAATGGCTTAATGAATGCAGTTTAACTAAAATTGACAATAAAATTAATAGTCTTGCTTACCCTTCCTCCTCTACCTAGTCATCACCCTCCAGGGTATTCTGGGATACAACAAAGGGAAAGCTCGTATAGTCCTAGGCCCTTCACTGAATATTTTTCTAAACTCATTGTGATCTTCCCAAAAACTCATTTTGAGGAGTACCACAGGAACCCCAAAGTAGATGGCTGTTGAGAGGAATTACCAAGCGAAACGGGCAACGACCCCCACCGATTGAGTAGAAACGCCCATGAGGAAAAATCCAAGCGCTATCTTCTGGTAGTCTTGGTGGCTGAGTGACCACCTACATTCAATAGGAATCCATTGAAACCGAGGTCCAAGCACCATTCCCACCAGTTTGATAAAAATCTAACATAATTGATCCCCCACACTCTTCCTCATGCCTAAGAGGCGAACCACCACCATTCGGAACATTGAACTGACATCATCGAGCCTATTCTCGATGACCTTGCACACCATCAAAAGGCCACACATCCTCTGATTTAGATTCAGACCCATATCAATCTAAACCAAACCTCCACACAGCACCATCAAGCCCCATGGTTGGTGCAAATCTAGATCCATTTTTTGGCATAACCATAGCAAGTGGACCCTTGTCCACACCACAACTTGTCACCAATAACCCTGTAGGTGGCCCAAGCACAGTTATGCAAACCGTCATCAGTCAATTGCAACCACCTATAGTGACCAGCCAAGCTAGCCCATCTGCATCACACGAGGGAAGTGACCCTTCTACATACACTGCCCCCCCTGCCACAGAGGGGGGCATCGGACCTTCCACTTACACAGCCCCTACTGTCATACATGGGAGCAATGTCCCCTCCACATACACTGCCCCTCCTACCACACAGGCAGGTAGTGGACCTTCCACTTACAATACTCCTATTGTCATACATGGGGTCAATGTACCCTTCACCCACATTGTCCCTCCCACCACACTTGGGGGCATTGGCCCATCTACAATGGAACAACCAGTACCCCCAGCTATGCAAGTGAATTATGCACATGCAAACCCCACCACCATCACTGCCCCATATCACATCAACCTGGGGTCAAACCTGCCATTCATGGCTTGCCTTAACCTGTCTGATTTGGTTCAGTTAACAAATGACCCCATCCACCATTAAGCTTTTTGGCCTCCCATGCCAACCAAGCTACCATGAGACATTCCCAAGTTTGAAGGAAAGGTAGGGGAATGTCCCCAAAACCACATCTTGACATTCCATCTATGGTGCTCGTCAAACAACATCCTAGACGATTCCATTAGCCTGAGGCTATTCCAACTCACCCTTACAAGTGCTGTGGCCAAATGGTACATTGAGTTGCCACAAGCCAAGTACCCTGATTTCAACTCCCTAGCTTTCATGTTCCTACAATATTTCCAACTCCCCATCAAATATGATGAGGGGGTGGAGATCCTGCGATCCTGCCATCAGAAAACCTCCACCCATATAACCAACCACATCCATGAGTGGCGGCGATGCCATAGCTTATGTAAAATCCAACTTAATGACAGGATCTTCTTGGATTGGTTCCTTAATACCTTGCTCCCACCCATATCAAAGGATGTTGTATCTGAACTTCCTCAATCCGAAGAAGAGGCCATACTGAAATCCCAACAGTTTGACCTGATCTACGCTCAGCCTGGATACTTGTACACCGTCATTCCAGACGCTCCCCACACAGGCACCTCCTACCACGATGCACTGGAGGAATCCCATGCTGCGGATGGAATCATAGGCTCGGTCTCCCAATAGCCACAACACCGACCGACACCACCTATAGTTCCATCACAACCAAGCAACACTACTAATGTTGCTTACCAAAACCAAGCTCCGGACTACGCTAGAATGATGTCCCAGTCCGAAGCAACAACTTCCTACGCACAACCTATGCCATTGCAGCAGGCTCAGGCCATGGCTTGGCCTACACACCAGTATGTGGGGAAAATTCCCACATTTGTGGCACTGTCGCCCACCCAGATCTACTATGTACCACCATTGCAAGCAGTTCAAGCCCCCGCACCTACTCCACCTGCTCCGTTGGGACAAGTGTTTGCACTACAAAACTGTCCCAACCAGCCTGCCAACAATAAACAAAGGAAAACTAGAAATAACCAACCCCACAACTAAGGACATAACCAACCACAGGGAGGCGGTCAGCAACCGAACCCTCCCAACAATGTTGCGGCAAATCGGCCAGCCCAAAACCCCTGACGACCAAATGCACCAAGACATAATGCACCATTGCACACAAACAAACCATGTACACTCGATGAGTTTTATGGGCACTACACATTCAAGTGTCCCCTCATGGGTCGCACCAAGCAAGCCATTTGGAACAAGGTCCAACAGGCCGCCAATGCTACAAACCAAGAACAACCCAACCTAGCACCTCAAGGGCCTCCTCTTATGGTGCTTCAAAACCCACTTCTAGTCCAAGGACTGGTGGAAACCAAACCCCCTCCCTAGGCCGATCCTAATGCTTCGGGGGCACCTCCCACAGCCAAAATAGGTGTTCACCACCTGCTAGCCATGACGACTAAAGAGGTCAACTTACAAAGTAAACAGAATCAGTACAGAGCCAACACCAAACCTGTTGACTCATCAGTAGCATTCACATCTAAAACAGTCAACCTACCTCTTTAGTTACCCCCATTCCCATGCCCCCCTATACGCAGAGTTGCCAATAATTCCACGGATAGAGCTACTGTCAGCTACAGCATCATGGACGATTTGGCACAAACACCAACTGCCATGTCCACTCCTGAGGTACTTAAAATATGCCCAATGCAGCGGAAAGCCTTACTAGCCACCATTGGGGTAGTAGACCCCTCTGACTCCAAGTTGATCACATTCGACATAGAGAGTGGAGAACTGCGCATGTCATAGACCATTTCCTTTCAAATCCTGGTGTCTATCCAGAATTTGGTTGTGCACCAGTGCATAGTGGATGAGGGGGCATCCACATGCATTATGTCTACCTTGGTCTGGCAGAAACTGTGATCCCCTATCCTGCAACCATCCTCCACAACCCTGTGGGCTTATGATGGCCATCCAACTAAATCCCAAGGAATCCTCCCCCATGTCCCCATCACATTAGCCGGCAAGACAGTCCTGATTGACATCAAGGTTGTCAACTCTCAACTGGACTATAATCTTCTCCTCAAGAGAAGTTATATGTACACCATGAGAGTGGTCACATCAACTGTCTTCTATCTCATGATGTTCCCCCATGAAGGGAAGATCGTAATGGTTGATCAAATCACTTATCATGATCCGCAAGGGTTAACAACACCCACCAACATTATCCCTACCATCACTACCATCGAGCCGCAAGGGATGACCACACATGCCAATGTCATCCCTGCAATCAACACCATGGTTGAAAACACACCAGCCTCCCCATTGTTAAATGTGGGCCCTAGGTTGTTTGCCGATACCACCATGCAGCTCCTTTCCCCTTGGTGTCACCACCATCGACCCAAAATGAGACTGCAAATTTTTGCATGGCCTCATCAAGCACTGCTGCACCCAAACAACAACCACAGCTGCAGCCGCAGCCCCAACCACAACCACAACATCGTCTGCAGCCACAACATCATCCATAGCTGTAGCACTCTGCGCATCCGCAACCACAACCTCACCCCGACATGCAACCATCATAGAGTTATTTGGGCTCATCTCTAGTCCATATGATTCCCTTCCTCTTTCCCCCACCCGGTGTCATGAGAAAACTGGTAATGGCCACCTTAATCCTACCCAACTTTACATTGGGGATTCCAGTGCGATATCTTGATCCACCAGCTCAACCACCAATGCCCTAGGTGGTTTTAACCCCAGTGCAACCCATTGTGGTTGAGTCTCACCCTCCACTCAAAACGCAAAATTCAATTGCCGCACCTGCATCACGCCACCCGAAAAGGGCCAGGGGCAAGAATGCCAAAGCCATCGCAAAACCTCAGTCGATCCCGCCTTGCGCTATCTATGAGTAACAGGGACATCCAACTCAGAATTTCCCTGAGATCCCAATGATCCGTGTGCACTTGGACACCATGGATACAAATGAAAACCTCCCCGTCATTGAACTTCCAAGTGCACTAGTAGAAAGAAACAAGGCATTGAGAACAAACCATGCTTGCGCCCTCTACGATTTGTATGGACATTACTCTCATCATTCCATTTCCAAGACTTGCCCAAATTTCGAATGGCTCTTGCTGACCTCCATCAACATTCCCTTGAGTTTGAGATCACCTTGATCAAAGAAGTTCAACCACCACCTCCTTCTTTAGACACCATGTCCATTTACATGATTTCCAGTTCCACTAACCCACGTGTGAGCCACTCATATCCTCCTCCACTGATGGTCCATCAGACCTGTCTCTTCATTGCTTCCACAATGATGAGGAGATACTTGAAGCTCTCACCGCCTCAAAATACCCATGGGACAACATGCACCACCGCTCGTTCTTCCTTCCTGAAGAACTTGTGTCGCAGTCTGACCAGTTTCTGTGGAGACCAAAGATTTCATTCATGGGAAGGTCGACTGGTTCAAGAACCCCATCCTGGTACCAGATGCCTTTGAAGAAGGGAACATGGTGAACATTTCACCAACCATCAAAATCGACATCTCAACCAACTCTGATATTTTTGAAGAAATCATGTTGGGGAAAACTTGCTCCTCGAAAGACGTTGATGCCTATAAAGCTCTCTTCCAAGAATTTTGTGACGTCTTCGCCTGGTCTTACACCAAAATGCCCGACCTAGATCCATCCATTGTGTAAAAACACATCGACACATGCCCGATGTGGCTCCCATGCACCAAAAGAAATGGCCAATTCACCCATCCAAAGTGGCCATGGTTAAAGCTAAGATAGAGAAGCTACGCACATCCGACTTCATTTATCCCATTGCGTACACCACTTGGGTTTCTAATCCTTTCCCATGAATAAAAAATAGGGTACAATTCGTGTTTGCACAGAATTCCATGACCTCAATGGGGCATGTCCCAAAGACAACTTCCCCACACCTTTCATCGATCAGATTATCGATGCATGCATCGGACATGAAGCCTTTTCCTTCATGGACGGATTTTCCAGATTTAACCAAATCCAAATCTAGAAAGAAGACCATTATAAGATGGCATTCACAACCCCATGAGGCACATTCGCGTATCGACTCATGCCCTTTTGGCTTAAAAAATAGTGGATCCACCTTCCAACGCACCATGACACACTGCTTCCACGACCTCGTTCACATCATGTTGGTTTGTCTCGACAACCTCATTACACGGTCGCAGAAGCAACCACAGCACATAGATGACTTGCGACAAGTCTTCATATGATGTTTCCAGTATGGAATCCACTTGAACCCTTTCAAGTGTGTCTCCTGTGTCCCAATGGGCCGTCTCCTAGGGTTCATCATGTCACATAAAGGAATGACCATTGACCCCATGAAAGTCCAAATGAATTTCCCTCTAACGTCACCCCTTTGAGTGACGACAGTTCAGCTTGTATTATAGTCTTTCTATTTTTTTTGTTTTACACATTTTTTAAAATTAAGTCTTATGTATCGTTTCCTATCATTGCTTCAGATGGAGCACACCTCAAACTGGTATATGGGATTCACTAACAGAGCAAGTAGGTGGTCTTTGAACCTCTCCTCAGCTATATGGGTCATCTACTCCCCATCACACCAGTTGATCCACATTGACGGAATATGCATGGGTATTGCGACCAACAACCAGGCTAAATATGATGGTGTCAATGGCCTCTTGGTCGTCGCTCTTCAGTTAGGAATTCACCACCTCAACGTCTTTTTAGACTCCCAGCTGCTTGTTTCTTAGTTGAACAACTACTATCGGGTATGGGATCCCTGCCTCTTTAGAAAGTACCTACCCACTAAACAGATGGTTAGAGCATTTGAATCCATCACATTCACACTTGTTCCTAGAAACCTCAATAATGTCACAAATCAAATGGCTAATGATATTCTAAATTGGCACATCCACAACCACATTTAGGAAACATACAACCATAACATCATACATAACTATGTCTAAAAATACACACACAAGTGTAATAATACATCACATAGATATTTGCATTCCATATCATCATAAAAAGACTCACATAACAAAAATGCATCCATGTGCATAAAAAATATATATAGATAAATAGATAAGTCGCATGTCCAAAACATGTCCAATACAAAATGAGAAGCCACATATGCTTTCTCAACAGGATATACATAGTGATACAAAAACTCCTAAGTGCACCAATGCACTAGGGGCAGCCCCAGTAAGCTACTAATCTGACTCAAACTCATCATATAACTCAGTAGCATAGTCATCCTTAGAGGACTCATCCTCTGCAGGGACATCACCTCTTGTCGTCCGACGAAAGTGCTCACAAGCCATAGCCATCCTCCTCATCACACCAGTCCACTCTGGAGGAAGGCTATGAATAGAGGAAATCATCTCACTACTCATATGCTACTAGCCATCTTCCAAGACCCTAGTAGCAAGCCGCTCCAGATGTGGCAACACCTCCTCCATCTCCCGCTGTCACTTGCGAGGATTCCCAGCAGGAACTGCCACAGGAGCTATGGCAACCACCGGCCTTTTATGCCCAAGCGGCGGGCAAGGACCAATGTCTACACACACAAACAATGACACCATCAATCCACATATATAAACATATAAACTATCAACCATCTCAACTACACTATGTATAAAGATGAACATAAAAACATCATGTATACATACCAGTTGGTCCCCATGCTTTTCCATGAGGTTGGGGCATCTCAGGGTCTCCCTGGTAGTCCATACCCACATACAGGTACTCCTTAATCACTACAGGAATCTGGCACCATTGCTCCAATAGCTCCTCAGTAAAAAAGTGGCCCACTCTACCACCACCCTCATGGATCATCATCTGACACCATCTATATATTTGTGGCTCCCATGGACCACTATCCTGCATATCCCGGTGAGGACCCAGTGTAGGTACTTTCTCAAAGAAGAAAGCACACAGGAAGGATCCAAAACAAAAACCCGCTCCAGATGTCTTCGGCTTGTTCAGCTAACACTGAACAGCCTACAGATACATATGACCCCATCCATAATATGTGCCACTTATAGCACGCTCTACTAGCTGCAGCTACTCGCTAGATATCTTCTGGCTCCCCGTGGAACCCAAGATATGTAGCAGCAGGGTCATGACCACTCGTGTCGACAAATCCTCGATGTCACACATTAGGATATAGGATCCATGCACATACGCCGTAGCGTAACAGTGGCGATCACACAACTCCTCCAATGTCTCTCCCCAAGACAACACAGGTGGCAAGTCACCAATCACTCCCAACATAGGGAGCCCAGTAAGAAAGTACACATCTGACAGGGTAATCTCGATACACTGGCCCTAAAAGAGGAATGCCTCCTCACAAACATCCCAAAAACTCACCAATGTCTGCATTAGCAAATGCAAGCTCCTCATGAGGGGTATCCTCATGAACTTTAGCAGTTCGCAATGGGATAATGTATCTCTCACATTCCCATCTCGTAATGATGCATCCTTGAGGCCTTTGCAGTCTCTCTCTCGCCACTTGATCTTATCCATCCTGCACAAGTAAAAACCCTGATGTGAGCCACTGCCATCATAAAAAAACACCCAATAGAGGCCAAGTCGCACCTGTTTGGGAAAAATGAGCGACCAAGTCGCTCAAAATTGCCCCACATATGGTACTAGGTTGCACCTTTTCCTTCGAAATGAGTGACTTGCCTCCATGAAACCCAAAACTGCTCATGGAGGGCCTTCAGGTGACCAAATCCAGAAAATAAACCACCAAAAAGTTGAGATTCAGTGAGAGCTCTTACCTGCAGGTTGTGGTGCTCAAAACCATTGGTCGGATCAAGAGAAATCAGCGAAAGAAGATTTAAGGCCCACCTCTCCAACTCCACAGTGAACAGTGACAATGACACCTCACCAAGTGGACCCCACCCTTATATAGGCCCCATTTGACCTAATTTCTTCCGATCGACATAACAGGACCATACGGACTCCATTTGAGACACCGTTCACACCACTGGTTTCAGAATTCTTCCCTCTATCTCTTTATGATACCATTATCTCATGTTTAACAAATCAATTTTAGGACCATTTCCCACAAGCCACCTCGATTTACAAGCCACAACATGACGATGCAAGTGTCTACAGACTTGTACTTGTATCACACTTCTTAACCGCAACTCATGCGAGTTTTCAGGCCACCACCTATTAAGGAATGCCATTTTTAATTTTGTTTTGTATTTTAACACATACTTATCTTCTCCATTCACCGCACCTTACGTGGACCTCCGGACCATTGTCCACAAAATAATTTATTTTTCTTGCATGTATTTGGCATATAAGTGCCTCTAGACTTGCACTCACATCATATGTAATCAATCCGTCCACCACAATTCACACATGCTCTCCTAACCTCTGTTCGAGAGCCACCTCAATTTTCATGCCTTTGTCGCACCGACTCGCAGGCCTCTGCCACGATCTATCCCGTTCATGTATTGGTATGTTTGAGAGCCTTCTGCTCTGTCCATACTGTGTGGATGACCTTTAGACACTGTCCATCGTCCCGACATGGGGCACCGTCTGTGCCACCGCAATCGGTTGACCATACTAGAGTTTCGTTTAAGCTCTTTTCTGACTCCTTTAAAAAGTGAAAACATAGCCGAGCGCAACTGCTTCCTTTCTCACTCATTAAAGGATAGGAAGGGGTGCCTACATCGTCTCATTTACCTCCTTTTGTGGACCATGTAGACCATCAATTGAAAAGGACCTCCTTGGCACACTCAAGCTAAGACCATTCCCCTCTGCATACTTTTATGCTTTCTCGGGCAGAGGGGCTGCACTTTACAAAAAATCTCACCATGGGTTGTCATTAAGCTCTTTTCTAGCCTTCTCATCAAGAAAATATTGTCGAGCAAACTTGGTTTCGTTCATGCTCGTAAAAGTATTTGAGTGACCGTCTAGTCAATATAGGTTTAACTTTTTCCAGCCTAATTGGACTACCAATGGTAAAGAAGTCTCTCATCCCCCAAAGGATGGGCAAGCTCTCCTATGTATACTTTTATCCTTTTTCGGGCACAGGAGACTACCAACGAAAAAGAGCCCCCACTAGAGTCTTCTTTGTGCTTTCAGACTCTCTAAAATTAAAAGCACCATCGAGCATTTACTTTCTCGGGCTCACCAAAAATCCACGAGATCGTACCACAACGGTGTCCCTAGACACCACCCCACAGAAAACAATTTAGCAACATTCCCACATTGGGTCACCTTTTTTCAGAATACTCTGCAATGTGTCTTCCTTGGATCCCATAAATATCAAAAGTGTCTACCTCCTCCAAGTATTTCCCATTTGCAGTGACATTCCTGGTATTACAACTATGATTCCATTCCCATGAGTCAGTTTCATTTGCTTCCTGGCCCACCCTGCTATCATACTCTGAACAAAGGATGTTTGAGTCTCCCACACTCTCCCTACCCCTGTTCATTTATTCCCCTCCCCCTCCCCCCCCAATTCAGTGAGTCAGTCCGCAGATTGCTTCACACCTTTCGGTTATCTCCCTTGCACCTCTAGTTAAGGAAACATCATTGCCTTAACTAGGGGTAGGTCTCCCTCTGTTGACGCCAACACACATATTCCAGAGGATAGACCCAGAGGTCCCTGTATCTTGGTTTCATTAACCTCATTGATGAGTTCCTTGGACCACTTGAGAGGATTCCTTAGTGCCTCTTGGGATGGTTGTTTCTCACGTGCGTGACTCCAACTTCATCATCGCACCGTTGAGATTCGTACAGGGTTTGGTCTGCACAGCACTTGGTCGAAGACACTGGATGTCACCTGACTCTAACACATGGATGAGTCTACTCGAGGGACCTAAACAGGTTATGTCCCTTGTGATTTCTGGGTTGCATTGGAGACAGTGTTCAGAAGCCCCAACAGTGCTTCTATATAGATTCATGACTGATGCAGCATACTTGTACCACAGATACTCTGACTCTGAGTCCATGTAGCTATGTACTATCCCAAATCCAGCAGGTCATCAGCCATGAAGATATAGCATTCCGTGAGAATGCCATGTTTCCAATGTAGCAGTTCTTCAGATCAGCATTGTATTCAGCCTCTAAGTGAGGAAACCATTATTGTATCATCAGTTGTATATGATCGGCTCTTGTATTTTAGAGCATAGATCACATTATTCTTTCGACATTGTCATGAGCATGGGTATGCCCACCTCGTCCATAGAAATGTCACACATTATTTGTATCTCACCCATTGATGGGAACCATATTAATACAAAAACCAAAAGCCACCATGCCCCAGCCCCAGAAGCACCACCTCTCCACAGCAAATCCTATGATGTCCATTGGCCATACGATGAGCTCCTACCCTCACACATCACGGGGCAATCTGCTAACCCAAAAAATACCTCACTCAGCTCTACATGGCCTACACCACCCAAGGACACCCTTTCACGACCCTCATATCACTCCGTTAGACCCCCAAACCCTCAAAAAGGTTTAAGAATGAAGAAAAGGGCTTAAACCCCCAAAAAGGAGCCTAAAATACTCTCCTAGGAGCTAAAGCCCCAAAAAGGAGCTAAAGTTAGGGCGGAAGGGGCTAAAGCCCGGACCAAGGGCTTAAAACCCTAAAACCCTAAAAAAAGCTATAAAAGGAGGGTGGGGGGTCAATCTCAAACAAATCCTCTCTTGCATACTTGTTGTGCCCCTACTCAACAGCCTTTAAAAACATTATTTTATCTAACAAAATTCTATTTTGTTTGATGAAATGTTCGAATTTCTCAATGAAGAATTATGGCTACTGAAACAATGCCATTTTGTCAACTACTGAATTGGGGAAATTTGTTGTTATTAAAGCTACCTTTGCAACTATGGAATATTTAACAAGATCATTACTAATGAGTTTGGATTTGTGATTAAGGATAAGTATTAACAATTTCTACATTCTTTGTTTTATCCTAACCTAGAAATTAATCTAAAACATTGTGAATCGATTTTGTTGAGTTTGTTATTATAATTATTGCTAGGGTTCAAATATTATCAATGGTTGATTCATGGTGATTTCGGTCAAGACCTAGAGTACGTAAGTCATATACCATTCCTTTTGGCATATCCTAAGTTCTCAAACCATGGTCGACATTACCACAAATATCTATGCTAATAATTACTATATGGTATGTTTTATGAAGTCGATTCTTGATTTAATGGTTTGCAATTATAGTTTATCATTCGCCACCTTTACGAGATAGATTGAATCTATTATAGGGGTGTATACCTTATGGTTATCGCTGGATTGGTTTGTGGCGCAGCCTGTATCCTAACTCACATATTGCGAAGCCAGTTTGTCATCATGACCCTGGTACTTGAACTGTCCGTCATGTTTAAGTTCTGGTACGTGTCTGATATCGTGGACGCCTGTTGATGAAACACTTGTAATACGTACAGTAGAGGGACTCCCATCATTCAATTCAGAGCGAATTATGCTATTATCAGTGTTCTATGGTTTTCTACCGTCATTTGTGCTATCAATCGATTACCGCTCCAAGTGCCGATGGCTTCGGTCATGCTAAACCCACAGAGGTATACTTTGCATTCGTGCACGGCTAACCCTGTTCATTATCTGGTGCTGCTGAGACTCCATTCTGAGTGTTCACGGTCCCATGTGTTGTCTCTCACTGATCTCTGGTACCTATTCTGCATGTGGTTACGCATTCGGGCACAGCCTGTGATGGCACCGGTGGTAAGAGTTGAACCCTGCGAGATGACCCTGATACATTCGAAGCCTGAACTTGCAGTAAAGGTCTAAGGTGTAGGATGGATGTCGTTCTTGAAGAAATTCTACGACTCCAACCTGGAAGTTACCAGATTTTTTGCACTCTCTTTGGTCGACTTTCAAGCTGAAGTTGGGGATCTTCGGTTCCGAGTTGATAAAAGGTCAATAGCAGCTTCCACAGGTTTATCCCTAGCTGGTCAGAGATGGTTTAAGTACCAAAAGATGACTATAACTGAATGGCGTCAGTTATTGAAAAACCCTACTCAGGAGGTTTCGTTTTGAACTAGAGTGGCCCGTAAGTATTTCAGAAAAGAATGGCATCCTGTCCTCGATCTCATTCACCGTTACTTGACCTGCGAAGGCCGGCTTTCCTCAGTGTATGTATACTACCTTTGGCTCATGTCTGTTTTCATAGGGTTTCCTTTGAATTTGCCGTATTATTTGTTGCATAGCTTGTTCAAAATGTCGAATGCGATTAAGAAAGGCCCTAAACACATCAGTCACAGCCTCTTCCATCATGGTTTGGTTCGTATGCTGGTTGATAATGAATTGTTGAAGGTGGGTCGGTCCTGGGATGAGTTTGTAGAGTCAAATGGCTTCTCTACATTTTTTCATTGTATGTTCGACAATCCTGATGATTGCAGCAAGCATAGGGATCCCAGTTCGGTCTCAGTTCCTCCTCTGTGCAAACCTATGTCGAGCCCTCGTCATACGAGTCCTCAGCCCTGCGAAAATCCCAAGGATAAATCAGTGAAAGGTGCTCATACACCTCTAGGTTCCAAGCGCGTGAGGGCAGCCTCGTCCCTATCACCAACAACCCCACAAAATGACACAGATAAGATTCGTGGTCGTGGGCAAGATGGACCAAGAGTTAGGTTGGCAGCTAGATTCACTAGAAGTATGGCGAAAGCTACTTCTGTCAAAACCCACGTAGTTGATAAAGTTCGGGTAGAGACTGTGGTTTTGGATGACGATGAATTGGGTTTTCCTTCTCCTGATGATTATAATGTTGTTCATCCTGAGACTGTTCTAAATCCTGTCGACAAGACTCCTCCCGTGGTTGGTGGGGACATTCCTGTGCACGATAAAGAGGTGCTAGTGGTTTCTGTCGTTAATGTTTCAGCTAAGGAAAATCTTGTGCACAAAAAATTCGCCTGGTGTGTATGGTATTGCAGACATGGCTCACCCACTGTTTATTAACTGTTTGCTAGATAAAATTTGTACCATGGAAGAAAGGGTTAATGAGCTTGCAACAAATCGGGATTTAATGAAGGCTGAAAATGCTATGTTAAAGGCCAAAGTTGATGAGAATGATCAACAGCTCCTTCGACTGAGGAATCATAAAAATAAGTTAATTAGGAGAGTGCTCAAACTTCAGGATGAAAACGATAAGAATGATGAAAAAATTCGTGAGCTCAACGCTCAGATTGCGCTCATGCAATTCAGGGCTCCTTCACCAAGTCAGTCAAGTGGGGTCAATATCCAGGTTTTTAATGCTTCGGTCAATCTGTAGTGTTTTAGCGGTGTGTTATTTTGATATCAGGTTTGATGTTTTGATGATCAAGTTATGTTTACAGGTATTTGATGAGTTTGAATTTGTTTATTAATTATTTTATTTGTTTCTTATTTTAATTATATTTTAATGATGTTTGTTTTGTCTTGCATCGCAGGTAGTATCTTTTCCCGATTTTGATGGTTTCGGTTATATGAATGATCCCTCTATATCTGGAAGCTTATCGATCTTGCAGGGACTATTTTCCAGGTGTCGTTGCCTTATCTGTGTTCTTGATCTCCTGTTATGGACTGAATATTTGTGCATATGCTGGAAAAACGACATGTTCCCACTTGTCATTTTTATGTGAAATCTGTTAAAGATTTTAATGCTGATTATCTCTAGCTCTTAGAAAATTTATTTTGGGGGGAAATTAAAATGTATTTATAGGGCAGATAGCATAAGGGATGGGGTCGATAGTTTGGGAAAGGGAGGACAAGACTACTGTTCGTTCTATCTGTGACTCTAGACAGTTAACTGTCAGTAGCTACAGCGTTTGGACTGGTGATGTTTTATATATATATACAGTTTTAAAACTTTACATATGATTTATAATGTCTTTCGGTTCTGCCACTCGTTCTTCAATATTATGAATGTTTGTGATAATTTCCTTGAATAATTGTGCAAATATTATTTATAAGTATCGACTGTTCCTGTTTTCGATCGCGTTGATATGTCATGTTCTGTAATCAATGATTGATATCGTTGTTATTTAATATGTAACGGTTTCTGTATGGTTTTGTAATATTTGAATGTCTTTAAATATTAACAGATCTTTGCATACAGTATCCTTATCAACATAGGTCGATTACAGGTTAAATTGTTACTACTCCTGATCAGGATAGAGAATAGTTTAGGATAATATGTGTTTTGTTTTATTTTATTTGAAAATCCATTGAATCAGATCCTGTCGTAGGAATTACCAATATTCAGATTATTATTTGCTGTAATTATTGTACACCGTGTATATTATACATTACTGTAAGATTTTACTGTGTTAATTTTCATTTTTCTATTCTTGTGTTTATAATTAATTGCTTTGAGTAGAATAAAGATTATAGTTTGTCATACTATAATATATAACCTGAATTAACCTCGGTAACCCTAAGTGTAGGCTCGCACATCAATCAGTAGTATTAACTTTAACCTTTAGACTTTCAATTTTCTAGGCTAACAGAGCCTTTAAATCTGTCGGGAACGACTATCCCAAACAGCTTGGAGCCTGCTCTAAGGATCCCGGTCTGGGTCGTTTTCCCCCGTTGCGGGCTTAGTCAAATACGCCTGTCAACAATGGCGCTAGAAGGAGGGCCAGCGTAAAATGGCTGATGACAACAACCCTGTTAACAAGACAAATCAGCCTACTACCCCTCAAATGCAATCAACTACACAATCACGAACACGCCGGTCATCACGACTAAATGACGACCCTTTGACCGACTCAGTTCGAAATCTCATTTCTCAATTTGATGCTAGCAGTGCTCACCATCCTGCTGATCTTGATCAAATCGAACAAGCTATAAATGAATCTCAAAGAATTATGACAAGAGCTTATTCGAACCTTACTGGGCGACAGCCTACTCAGCTACCTCTCCCACAGATTACCCGTCCTCGCACTCGTCATCCTGAACCTGTCTCGAGAGAACTAGATCCGTCTTTAGCTGCTATTCCTGATATTCAGATACATCAACCCCTAACAGGCGTTAATCAGCCTTCCTCTTCTACAGGGCTACCTGTTTCAGGAGGATCTGGATGGCCACCGTCACCTCCTCATTCCCCTCCTCATACTCCACCAACACCACCTTCACCGCCTTCGACTCCTAGGAACATGGCCGGTGAAAATCCCCCTAATCCTAATGCCAATATGCCTTGGATGGATCAGGATGTTGTTGCTGTCCCTGGTGTTCAGCATCCTTTGCCCAAACATCCTGAGAAGCTTTTGCCTAAGTTCAACCCTGAGTTGAAGGAGCCAGCCGAAGATCACGTCAGGAAGTTTATGTTAGCGGTTTGACTCTTAGATGTTGAGCACGAAGATGTTGTATGTCGACTTTTCCCTTACACATTTGAGGGAAGAGCTTCGACATGGTATTTTTCCTTGACAGCTGGTTCTATCACCAGCTGGAATGAATTTGATATCACATTCATAAAAAAGTTTGGAGATGACAAGTCTCCGGCAGTCTTAGTGTCAGAATTATCTAAAATTCGCATAGAGCCCAAAGAAAAGGTTAAAGATTTTAACCAGTGCTTTCTAACCTTAAGGAATAGAATTCCCGCTACGTCAAGGCCTATTGAGGATGTAACTGTTGAATTTTACACTTCATCCTTACATAGAAAAATAGCCATGTTCATCCGACAAAAGGCCAAACTTACCCTTGCTGAAAATTT
This sequence comes from Pseudotsuga menziesii, assembly GCA_001517045.1. Classification (NCBI taxonomy): domain Eukaryota; kingdom Viridiplantae; phylum Streptophyta; class Pinopsida; order Pinales; family Pinaceae; genus Pseudotsuga; species Pseudotsuga menziesii. The sequence goes on from LPNX010492380.1 coordinate 234,438, forward strand.
CGAAGAAGAAATTAAGGTTGAAAAGGATGTGTCTGCCACAAAGGCAAATTCTGGAGTGGATACTGATTCTATGTCTTCTTCTCGTAAGAAGACTGACAGTCCTGCCAAAACTACAACTAGTTCTGACAAAAGGAGTCAAGATGCTTTAGATTTTGATAGTCTCCAAAGAGTTATCAAAAAACTGTTTAATGAGATCATCGATTTAAAAAAGGGTACTTCTGATAATACCCCAAACAAAGAACCACCCAAACAATTCTTGAGAAGACCTTTTCAAAATCCTGTTGCCAAACAAAACACACCCTCTGAAGCCAACAGTGTTGAAGAAATTAACAGTTTTCTCAAATCAATAGTTTCAGATCTAGAAACAACTACTGATAATGAAGATCAGTCTTCTGGACAGAGTTCTCAAGACAATCAAAAAACAGATGATAATAATGATGACAAGCCACCCCACGTCATCAGTCATTTCTGGGATATCTCAGATTTAACTGACGATGAATATGTGGCTGTTGTCAATGTAAATCAGCATCAGTATAACACCAGAAGTAAAAAATACCAGCCTCCAACTGAACCTGCTACAACTATTACAGAAAACAGTTCAGCTGCAAAAAACAAAGATCAGCCTGCAAATAGTAAATCTGCACACTCCCTTGAGTTGGAATATGACCTGATTAAAGACTTAAAGAAGAGCAGAGCTAATATTTCTCTATACGAACTCATAAAGATACCTGTGATTCGAGATAAAATGGTACAAGGGGTCTACCCAAGTAAAGCTGGTAGGACTTCTTCCAGTCAAAATAGTTCTGTCAGTAATAAAGATAATTCACAAAAGTCTTCAGTCAACGCATCCTCCATAGGAAATAAATCTGATTCTTCAACCCCACCTTTTCTACTTACATTTGAGATATTTAATCGCAAAGTACATAACTGTATGATAGACTCAAGGGAATCCAAAAATGTTATGCCATACTCTGTGTGTAAAAATCTTAATGCTGTCCCTGAATCTTGTGATACAAGTATTGTACAGCTTGATTGTTCAAACGTGAAAGTAATAGGTAAATTGAAGGAGGTGCTGATAAGGTTAGCTTCCAATCCGCAGGTTCATTTTATTATCGATATAATTGTTGTTGACATACCAGAAGCATATGGTCTTTTTCTTAGCAGGGATTGGTCCCAAAAACTCGATGGATATTTCGCGACAGACTGGTCACATTTGTGGATACCTCATAAAGGTCATTCGAATAAGATCAGGATCGATCAAGAATGGTATATGAAGCATACTGTTACTGAAATTGATGATTCAAATGAACCAGTCTTGTTCTCTGACACTATAATGGGTAACTATATGGCTGATTCATTTTTTGGGGACTTAGAAGCTGAAATTTCAGAAATTTCTGATTCAGAACAGCATTATGAAATTTGTCATTTTACTCTAGTCCCAGATGGAGTTTCAGTCTCTGAAACACCACATTCAGATCTTAATAACGGGTTCTGGTCTCTCTATTTTGATGGTTCTAAGTCAAAAGAAGGGGCTGGTGCAGGGTGCTTGCTGATAGATCCTTATGGGAAGAGGTATTTTATCGCTTGTAGGTTAGAATTCGAATGCACCAACAATGTGGCTGAATACGAAGCTCTGATTCAAGGGCTTAAAAAAGCAATCGACTTAGGTGTCAAAGCATTGTTAGTGTTAGGAGATTCAGAGATCGTCATTAGACAGGTACGTGGTACAATACACTGCATTGCTGGTCACCTGAGAAACTATCAGGCTGAGGTATGGAATTTACTTTTAGCATTTGAAGCATTTAACATAAGCTCCATTCCTCGCTATCTAAATCAAGAAGCTGATCTTTTGGCTAACGTTGCTTCCAGATTAATTCCATCCGAAAGAATGCTTACTGATGCTTTCTTGGTTGAATTTCTTTTCAAACCTTCTATACCGGACAACATAGCAAACTGGCGAGTTTTTAATGATGATGAACAGCTGATCAATTTTCTGACCTTGAAGGATGCTTTTAAGGATGCGGTCATAGATGAGATAACTCACGATGAGGATCTATATAACTTTGCAGTAATCCCTAAGCCCCGCTCAATTCAGGAATCTCTCGATCAGGTTAGTACACTCCCTAGATCAGTGATCAAACTTGAGAAATTCTATGACTTAAAGGATAAATTCAAAGCTGCACGGAACTGTAAAACTAACAGCTCCATCATGCAATCTGACATCGTAAATCTAGGTACATAATATAGCCCTCAATGTATAAACCTGGGTAGTGCCTGCACTCCTCAGGAAAAAACAGCCTTTGTCAAACTCTTCAATGAATTCAAGGACATATTTGCATGGACCTATGATGACCTGAAAACATTTGACCCCAATATCATGCAACATGTTATTCCTATGAAACCGGAGGCTAAGCCTTTTCAACAAAAATTGAGGAAAATGCACCCCAGCCTAGAACCAGCTGTCAAGAAAGAGCTAAATAAACTCCTTTCCACCAGAATAATTTTCCCTGTTCGGCATGCACAGTGGGTAGCAAATCTTGTACCCGTGAGGAAGAAAAATGGTGACATCGGGTTATGTGTCGACTTCTGAAACCTGAATAAGGTTTCTGATAAGGACAATTATCCTGTTCCTACAATGGAGAAAATCTTGCAACACGTCTCCGGATCTGAACTGTTTTCACTACTAGATGGTTTTTCAGGATACAACCAAGTGTTGGTATCCAAAGCTGACCAGTTGAAAACAACTTTTAGGACGCCTTGGGGAACCTATGCATACAGGAAAATGCCATTTGGTCTCATAAATGCCGGAGCAACATTTCAGAGGGAAATGGACATCGCCTTTAGAGGTCTGATTGGTAAGTTTGTCGTTATTTATCTTGATGATGTTACCGTCTTTTCAAAAAATAGGACTGATCATTTAACTCATCTCAGGAGAGTCTTTGAGCGTTGCAGGAAGTATGGGATTTCTTTAAATCCTAAGAAGTCTATCTTTTCAGTCACAGAAGGTAAGTTACTGGGTTTTTTTGTTTCTAAACAAGGCATCAATATTGACCCAGAACGCACCCATGCCATATCACAGATTGCGATGCCCCACTCAAAGAAGTCCATGCAGTCGTTTCTTGGAAAGATAAATTTTGTTTCCAGATTTATTCCTAGGTTTACAGAAGTTGTTCGTCCACTTCAGAAAATGATAAGAAAGGATGCTGAATTTAAATCGAACACTGACGAGAAACAATCTTTTCATGACATCTTAAAAGCGATTGCTGAAGCTCCCACTCTCACTAGCCCAGATTTTTCCAAACCTTCTATTTTATATACTTTTGCTTTTGATGCCTCTTATGCTGCTGTTTTGACACAGAAAAACTAGGAAAATAATGAAGCCCCTATCACTTTCACGATTTCTGGTCTCAACGGTGCAGAATTAAATTATCCAGAAGTAGACAAGCAAGCTTTCACTGTTTTCAAATCAGTTAAACAATTCAGGCCATACTTACTGAAGTCTCACACCAAAGTCGTTGTACCATATTCTGCAGTTAGAAATCTTTTGGTACAGAAGGATCTTGGTGAAAAAAGAGCACACTGGGTCAGAGCACTTCAAGAATACGACCTGGAAATAAAACCTTTGAAAATTGTCAGGGGGCAAGGAATTTGCAAACTAGCAGCTGGGTCTGTGGACAATTCTTACCCTGATCTGCACTTCTTTGGCGACCCTTCGTTGTTTGAAAGGGAAGTTTTTCCAGTCTCCACTCCTCCTGATTCTTGGTACGACGATATTAAGTTCTTCTTATTGCATGGGACCGCCCCTGAACATTTAGACCCGTGTCATAAGAGGGATTTAAGATTAAAATCTACACCTTATCAGCTTATTGATAATATTTTGTTTAGAAAGAATTTCGAAGGGGTTCTCCTTCGTTGTCTAGAAAGACATGAGGCTGATGAGGTGTTATCTCAACTACATGTAGGACCAGCTGGAGGACATTTCAGCGGAGAAACTACTGCCCACAAGATACTTAAAGCTGGGTACTACTGGCCCGCATTGTTCAAAGACGCATATTCTTTCGCCAGAAAGTGCCAAGAGTGTCAAAGGGCAAGAGGCAGACTGAAAAAGGCAGCATTACCCCTTCAGCCGGTAATTATCGAGGTCCCATTTCAGCAATGGGGTCTGGATATTATGGGCCCAATCACACCAGCTTCTTTGCAGCAGCATAAATACATTCTCACAGCTATAGACTATTTCACTCGATGGGTTGAAGCCATTCCACTGCGGGTAGTCAATTCAGATCAGGTGATATCTTTCCTCGACTCTTGTATCATTACTAGATTCGGTTTTCCTGAATCTGTAATCTTTGACAATGCAACTTACTTCTCCTCTGTCAAATTAACTGAGTATGCATTGGAAAAAGGAATAAAACTGAAATATTCTGCTAATTACTACCCTCAGGGTAATGGACTAGCAGAGTCTTCTAATAAAAATTTGATTAAGATTCTGAAACGTACCATATCCACCCATCACAGGAATTGGCATACTGCTCTGACGAATGCTTTGTGGGCTGACAGAGTCACCCCTAAAGCTGCTATTGGAAACTCCCGCTTTTTTCTAGTATATGGCAAGGAAGCCATTTTACCTCCTCATCTGTTCTTACCCTCCTTGCAGCTTTCCCAGTCAGTACAAGAGATACCTTGTTCCTCCATGGAGCATCGAATCAACACCCTGCAAAAACTGGAGGAAAATAGGGAGTTGGCTAGGAAAAAATTTGAGAAACACCAGCAGACTGTGAAGCATTGGTTTGACCGCAAGAAGTCAGACAGTCGGGATTTGCAAGTAGGTGACTTAGTGTTGAAGTGGGACAAGGAACATGAAGATAAAGGAAAACACACAAAGTTCCAGTGTCTGTGGCTAGGGCCATTTATTACCACTGAGAAACTTGGTCCTAGTACTTTCAGATTACAAACATTGGAAGGTGACATTGATAACCTTCCAGTAAATGGTCACCTAATCAAGAGATATTTCTGTTGATCCTCCTCAAGGGATCACCCTGTATATACCTGGTGTGGTGTGATTGCTTGAATGATTTCATTTCTTTTGCTTTTTGTCTGTGTGTTTTTCATATTTATTTGTTGTTTTGTTTTTGTGTTTTGAGCCTGTCAAATTCATCAAACATCAAACTGGCAACCAATTTTAAGTTCTGTAATTCATCTGGAAATCATGCACAAAGGCATTGCTATCCTGCAAATTGTCATTCTGTTTTACTTCTTGAACAAGAGAATGGTATTTTCATTGTTCGGAATATTACCAGCAACTTGTAAAATACATTAATATTAATTAATTATATTAGTCTCTACAAAAAATTTGTCTAAAGAGATTAGGGTAGTATTGGTAAAGTCATCTATTTTAATCTCTTACGCCATCCCTTTTTTCGTAAAGAAAAACAGACTTGCCTTCCTATCTGCTAAGATAATCTCATTTGGGATTAACAATAATTACGTTCTGGACAAGATGGACTAGAATATTTGAAAAAACCATCTGAAGGATAGAAGGTCTCGTGATGAGCCGATATGTTTAGGATCATAAGTTTACATCCAGTAACATTGTCGTCTCCGGTTACCAAGCCTGGGCAATGACCCTTGGACATAAAACTCTGAGGGGTGAAAGGTCTCATCACAAGCCGGTTCATTTTACTATCATGTAGATTGGTGACTGAAATTATTACTATCGGGTTATCAAGCCTGAATCATGGCCTTCATGACTAATAATAAAAAATTTAAAAAAAGGGAGAAAAAAGAGAACAGAAAATAATGGCAACAGTTCTTCTTGCCCAGAATTGTAAACTTTTAACTAGCAGATTGGATACTGGCATTCTGTGGGTTTTAAAGCAACCCTGTCGAGGCTATGGATGCCTGCTGGCAGCAGGGCCATGCTTGTGGTATTGAGGTTTTACCTTTTAAGACTGAATCATTTACTGTTTTATTCTTTAAAGACTGATTTTTGCTAGAAACTTGATTTGCATCAAATGAATAAGTGAATTTGCGACTTTCTGGTAATATTTAGAACTATGAGATACTTGAATCTGTTTGAGATGCTAAAATGGTGTTATCTATGCAATGACGTATATTAAGGATTTAATTTCTTTGCTTGCATGATTTCAAGTGAATGAACAGAGATAACTGTTTCGTCCAGCAAGTCGCCATCTGTTGTGCCCCTACTCAACAGCCTTCAAAAACATTATTTCATCTAACAAAATTCTATTTTGTTTGATGAAATGTTCGAATTTCTCAATGAAGAATTATGCCTACTGAAACAATGCCATTTTGTCAACTACTGAATTGGGGAAATTCGTTGTTATTAAAGCTACCTTTGCAACTATGGAATATTTAACAAGATCGTTACTAATGAGTTTGGATTTGTGATTAAGGATAAGTATTAACGATTTCTACATTCTTTGTTTTATCCTAACCCAGAAATTAATCTAAAACATTGTGAATCGATTTTGTTGAGTTTGTTATTATAATTATTGCTAGGGTTCAAATATTATCAATGGTTGATTCATGGTGATTTCGGTCAAGACCTAGAGTACGTAAGTCATATACCATTCCTTTTGGCATATCCTAAGTTCTCAAACCATGGTCGACATTACCACAAATATCTATGCCAATAATTACTATATGGTATGTTTTATGAAGTCGATTCTTGATTTAATGGTTTGCAATTATAGTTTATCATTCGCCACCTTTACGAGATAGATTGAATCTATTATAGGGGTGTATACCTTATGGTTATCGCTGGATTGGTTTGTGGCGTAGCCTGTATCCTAACTCACATATTGCGAAGCCAGTTTGTCATCATGACCCTGGTACTTGAGCTGTCTATCATGTTTAAGTTCTGGTACGTGTCTGATATCGTGGATGCCTGTTGATGAAACACTTGTAATACGTACAGCAGAGGGACTCCCATCATTCAATTCAGAGTGAATTATGATATTATCAGCGTTCTAGGGTTTTCTACCGTCATTTGTGCTATCAATCGATTACCGCTCCGAGTGCCGATGGCTTCGGTCATGCTAAACCCACAGAGGTATACTTTGCATTCGTGCATGGCTAACCCTATTCATTATCTGGTGCTGCTGAGACTCCATTCTGAGTGTTCACGGTCCCGTGTGTTGTCTCTCGCTGATCTCTGGTACCTATTCTGCGTGCGGTTACGCATTCGGGCACAGCCTGTGATGGCACCGGTGGTAAGAGTTGAACCCTGCGAGATGACCCTGATACATTCAAACCCTGAACTCGAAGTAAAGGTTGAAGGTGTAGGATGGATGTCGTTCTTGAAGAAATTCTCCGACTCCAACCCAGAAGTTACCAGAGTTTTTGCACTCTCTTTGGTCGACTTTCAAGCTGAAGTTGGGGATCTTCGGTTTCGAGTTGATGAAAGGTCAATAGCAGCTACCACAGCTTTATCCCTAGCTGGTCAGAGATGGTTTAAGTACCAGAAGATGACTATAATTGAATGGCGTCAGTTATTGAAAAACCCTACTCAGGAGGTTTCGTTTCGAACTGGAGTGGCCCGTAAGTATTTCAGAAAAGAATGGCATCCTTTCCTCGATCTCATTCACCGTTACTTGACCTGCGAAGGTCGGATTTCCTCAGCGTATGTATACCACCTTGGGCTCATGTCTGTTTTCATAGGGTTTCCTTTGAATTTGCCGTATTATTTGTTGCATAGCTTGTTCAAAATGTCGAATGCGATTAAGAAAGTCCCTAAACACATCAGTCACAGCCTCTTCCATCACGGTTTGGTTCGTATGCTGGTTGATAATGAATTGTTGAAGGTGGGTCGGTCCTGGGATGAGTTTGTACAGTCAAATGGATTCTCTGCATTTTGTCATTGTATGTTCGACAATCCTGATGATTGCAGCAAGCATAGGGATCCCAGTTCGGTCTCAGTTCCTCCTCTGTGCAAACCTATGTCGAGCCCTCGTCATACGAGTCCTCAGCCCTGCGAAAATCCCAAGGATAAATCAGTGAAAGGTGCTCATACACCTCTAGGTTCCAAGCGCGTGAGGGCAGCCTCGTCCCTGTCACCAACAACCCCACAAAATGACACAGATAAGATTCATGTTCGTGGGAAAGATGCACCAAGAGTTAGGTTGGCAGCTAGATTCACTAGAAGTATGGCGAAAGCTACTTCTGTCAAAACCCCCGTAGTTGATAAAGTTTGGGTAGAGACTGTGGTTTTGGATGACGATGAATTGGGTTTTCCTTCTCCTAATGATTATAATGTTGTTCATCCTGAGACTGTTCTAAATCCTGTCGACAAGACTCCTCCCGTGGTTGGTGGGGACATTCCTGTGCACGATAAAGAGGTGCCAGTGGATTCTGTCGTTAATGTTTTAGCTAAGGAAAAGCTTGTGCACAAAAAATTCGCCTGGTGTGTATGGTATTGCAAACATGGCTCACCCGCTGTTTATTAACTGTCTGCTAGATAAAATTCGTACCATGGAAGAAAGGGTTAATGAGCTTGCAACAAATCGGGATTTAATGAGGGCTGAAAATGCTATGTTAAAGGCCAAAGTTGATGAGAATGATCAACAGCTCCTTCAACTGAGGAATCATAAAAATAAGTTAATTAGGAGAGTGCTCAAACTTCAGGATGAAAACGATAAGAATGATGAAAAAATTCGTGAGCTCAACGCTCAGATCGCGCTCATGCAATTCAGGGCTCCTTCACCAAGTCAGTCAAGTGGGGTCAATATCCAGGTTTTTAATGCTTCGGTCAATCTGTAGTGTTTTGGCGGTGTGTTATTTTGATATCAGGTTTGATGTTTTGATGATCAAGTTATGTTTACAGGTATTTGATGAGTTTGAATTTGTTTATTAATTATTTTATTTGTTTCTTATTTTAATTATATTTTAATGATGTTTGTTTTGTCTTGCATCGCAGGTAGTATCTTTTCCCGATTTTGATGGTTTCGGTTATATGAATGATCCCTCTATATCTGGAAGCTTATCGATCTTGCAGGGACTGTTTTCCAGGTGTCGTTTCCTTATCTGTGTTCTTGATCTCCTGTTATGGACTGAATATTTGCGCATATGCTGGAAAAACGACATGTTCCCACTTGTCATTTTTATGTGAAATCTGTTAAAGATTTTAATGCTGATTATCTCTAGCTCTTAGACAGTTTATTTTGGGGGGAAATTAAAATGTATTTATAGGGCAGATAGCATAAGGGATGGGGTCGATAGTTTGGGAAAGGGAGGACAAGACCATTGTTTGTTCTATGTGTGACTCTAGACAGTTAACTGTTAGTAGCTACAACGTTTGGACTGGTGATGTTTTATTGATATATACAGTTTTAAAAATTTACATATGATTTATAATGTCTTTCAGTTCTGCCACTCGTTCTTCAATATTATGAATGTTTGTGATAACTTCCTTGAAGAATTGTGTAAATATTATTTATAAGTATCGACTCTACCTGTTTCTGATCGCGTTGATATGTCATGTTCTGTAATCAATGATTGATATCGTTGTTATTTAATATGTAATGGTTTCTGTATGGTTTTGTAATATTTGAATGTCTTTAAATATTAACAGATCTTTGCATACAATATCCTTATCAACATAGGTCGATTATAGGTTAAATTGTTACTGCTCCTGATCAGGATAGAGAATAGTTTAGGATAATATGTGTTTTGTTTTATTTTATTTGAAAATCCATTGAATCAGATCCTGTCGTAGGAATTACCAATATTCAGATTATTCTTTGCTGTAATTATTGTACACTGTGTATATTATACATTACTGTAAGATTTTACTGTGTTAATTTTCATTTTTCTATTCTTGTGTTTATAATTAATTGCTTTGAGTAGAATAAAGATTACAGTTTGTCATACTATAATATATAACCTGAATTAACCTCGGTAACCCTAAGTGTAGGCTCGCACATCAATCAGTAGTATTAACTTTAACCTTTAGACTTTCAATTTTCCAGGCTAACAGAGCCTTTAAATCTGTCGGGAACGACTATCCCAAACAGCTTGGAGGCTGCTCTAAGGATCCCGGTCTGGGTCATTTTCCTCCGTTGCGGGCTTAGTCAAATACGCCCGTCAACAATACTATTATGCTGCCCATGGATTCCTTGAGACACCTTTGCCTCTCAAGCCACCCACATACTCCCTCTCTTCCACTCATCTCCCCCATTGAGCCATAGCTCCTCTTCCATTGCTGAGTGAGATAGAGAGGTGCTTCCTTCCAGCTAGGGCATGTTGTTCCATTTCACTAGAGAAGAGGTATACTTGTGTGTTTATGCATTTTATTTTGATAGCTTATTTGTTTTCTAACCATTATTTGTTTGTAGGTTTGATCTATAACATGTTTTGCAGGTTTGTTTTTGCTTAATAGTTGTTTGCAAGTAGCTAAGGCGAAGCCCTAACTTTGTTTGTAGAGGGGCTCACAGCCATTATTTTCTTTCTGTCTTTGCTTTCTATCTATTTTGTTTTCTTTCTGCATTTTCCACATGTAGGAACCTACCCTTCTATCCTATAGACAAAAGGGAGCCATTCCTACCCCTGTAGCAAGGAGAAAGCCCTGCTACAATCAGTATGCAACACAAGAACCTATAGTTTATTGTTTAAACATGTCAATTTGTGCAAAGTTATAGAAACATTTATCTATGAATTTGGCTAAAATGGTATATTGATTCCTTTTGTTGTAGTTTATTCTACTAATCATCTTGTATGCAGTATATTTTAGAGCTCCTTCATTTCTATTCCATGATGTATGCATGCAAATTACATAAAAGGTTTTCTAATCCACTATTGCATGTATCTTAAGTGTTGTATTCAATCCGTTATTTGGTCTTTTTATTCTCTTATCTACTCTACTGGTATGTGGACTACTACTTTGATGGAACTCTATAGTATCTTGATACTACTGCTGTCAATGAACTCTACATTTTGTTATAATTCTATTTTAGATTATCAATCAATCACAACTTTGAAATTTGATAAATACAAGAAACCTTATGGGACTGTTCAACCTATGCAAGTCAAACAATATTAACTCATATGGTTTGTATCATTCCATAGTATCTACAATACTACAACCATTGAGTTCCCCTTGCACTCAAAGGCCTAGAGTATGTCATTTCATTCAACTTTTCAGGCTCAAGTTCTTGGGAAAACCCACCTATATTGAGCCATACCAATTTTTCAACCATATTCAGTGCATCAACTTGGGATTGTCCACCTGGTTCTAGAGAATCAAGATAGTTTAAACTAGAAGAGATAGGGCGGTTATGTGATTTTTTATTAAACCCAAGATCATATAGTCCTACTGACTTAAGGTTCTTCATATTTACAATGTCAAAATATAATCATATAGTGGAGAACAAATAAGATTTTGGAGTCTGTCATTTCCAAACTTTAAGCCTTTGAGATTGATATGTTACATGTATGCACATGAGGTTTTAAAATCCCTCATACATCATAGAGTCAAATAACTAAGCTATGTGTTTGTTTATATGAAATTAATAAGTCTAGGTATCTAGAATTGAGAAGAGTTCATGTGAACTGAGTATATACTTTGATTTTTGCAGCCAGTTGTTCATGTTTGGTAGTTTAGAGAACAGTGTTTTCCCCACCTATGTACATTTTGGATCCTTGTTGTTTCATGAAGAGTAACAGATCTTGGAGTTAGTGGGATTGTCTTGGACATTTTTTTGGTATCACATTATGCACTTCAAATAAAACATGTTGAGCATGTACAAAGCTTATGACACAACCAAATGCATGGCCTTCCCAATTCAACTTCTCTCACAATGATCTACAACACCTTGGTCTCACAATGTTGACACTAAGGTAATCACATGTGAATTCAATCACTCACAACATTAAAGAGCCAAAAACCAATTCACAAAGTGAATAGTTTAGTCATTCTCATTAATGTCACTTAAGTTACACACTACTTAGCACTCTCCAACTCCTACTCCTTGTACCACCCAACGATCCTTGATAGTGACTAGCTTAAGCTTGTATTTTTCAAAGTTACACTTCAACAAACTTCAATATTCCCCCATACACATTCCAATGTCGACTCCAAAATCAGACCTCAGTCTGCTCACAAATATGCCACTGTCTTGCTTAAATGTATTCTTCAAGGCTGCTCCTGACCAATTCCTACTTCAAAGGGATATGCTTTGTTTTGCCTTTTAGTTCTAGCCTCTCCAAGTCTACTATTGCTCTTCAAAGGTCCAATTCTTTCTTTGAGTCTTGAAACTTGTGCCAAAACTTTTTACAAATCAGGTCATGATGTTTTCCCACAGTATTGAGCAAATATGATTTTTTTGCATCCATTATGACGGTAAAATGTACTCTTCAAAACACTTCTTCAACATTTTATACTAGTTCATCAAAATTGCAAACCACCAAGCACTACCATGCACTTCGTAGATCGCACCCAGTGTAAACCCGTCAGTGTTGATGATGGTGCTTCACCTAGTATAGACATCTAGTAAAACACACAACAAAGGAAACCATCCCAAGGGATCAACCTGAGACCTCCTGCATGAGTTTTGAGCTAGCCTACCAGAGTCCCTGGCTACAAGATGCTCTTCTGTTAGAGTATTTTTGGTGGTTTTGTTTTCAATGTACATCTTAATTTAGTTGATATGAAACTTTGAATTAAACCTACATAATTATCAATTCTCCATTTAGATGTTGTCTTCTGTAAATTGGTGCTTCTAAAAACATTGATTGGATTATGTTGACATAAGGTGGCATATATGCTATTTCGGGTATTTTCTCTTGGATATTGTTTTTCTAGTTACGAGTTACAACTAAATACTGAACCATGCCAACAGAATGTAAAATCCATTTCATATCTCTTAACCTACTAGTGATTTTTTAATTTCTATTAATTCAAAAGGAGGAAATTTGGTTCTAAAATGTAGTAAGTTTTCTGATAAAGTTGATTTTTAATATTCCTAGTCCTTAGTAGGACTCCCTTGATAATTATTTGTTTCCTATTTATCATTTTCCAATTGACTGACTACTTTTCTTTCTTGTAAAACCTGTATTTGTAGTTTTTTCATGTCAGTTTAAAGTTAAAACTAGATTCTTTCAAATTGAGCTTCATATTTCACCAATTGAATTTTGAAGTCATTGCAATCTGTTGATTTAATGTTGTGTTTTTCAACTTCATATTTTTGCTTCTAATTTGACAACTGCTCGGTTGTCATCTCTCTATAGTTCTACTTGTTGATTGTGTACCTGCTTGAATTTGCTATAAATTCCATTTGCATAAACAAATATTATATGAGGAAGGCTTAAGATTTTTAATTTCATTCTTGGTTTCTTCAAAACAAATGTGATATAAGATTTTTAATTTCACTCCAGGTTTCCAAGTCTTAAGATTTCCAAAATTGATACAATTGTTTTACATTGATGGCCACCTATACAGATTATCATAGTTGTTATTGTGCCTTGTAATTTTGTAACTAATAACCTTCACGTGACACAAGCAATAAAATTGTGGAATGGTAAAAGCAGGTAGTTTTCATAACTAATAACCTTCATATGACACAAGTAGTAAGACGTTGGAATGGTCAAATAAGGTAGCCATTTTATTTCAACATGTTAACTGACTAAGTGATGTAATTAGATTTTACAGTTTGTTGTGGCAACCTCTTGTATTTTGCATCATCACTAAATATTTTCTTGGAGGTTCATTAAGAACATACCTTCATAAGTAGGAGCCACATTCACTTCCATTGAAACTTATTTTGAAGATGGCTCTAGATACTACTCAGAGAATGAAATGTCTTCATTCTCAAGGTATAATGCATAGGGATCTGAAATCATAGAATCTTCTCTTAGGTGATGACATGTGTGTGAAAGTGGTTGATTTTGGGGTGTCATGTTTGGAGTCCTAATGTGACACAGTGAGAGGCTTTATGGGTACTTACCTCTAGATGGCACCAGAGATGATAAAAGAAAATCCATATACAAGAAAAGTTGATGTGTGCAACTTTGGAATTGTTATTTGGGAGCTCTTGACAACGCTCATCCCATTTCAAGAGATGACCCTAGTACAAGATTCTTTTGTAGTATCATGGAAGGTATGGGATTTATGACAATAAACATTCAAACCCTCATGAAAATTAACTATTGGCAATTGCATAGCTTACTCTTTGGTCAAGATGGGAAATGGTGCTTTGTTTGTTTGTTGGTCACATGAATGCCAATTAAATGGCTTCTATAGATTTGAGCTTGCTAATGGCACTCCACTTTCTTGTGAGGGGATTGAGGTATGTAGTGGAAATATCATATACCCCAGATGGTAATTCAACATAGATCTATATCCTGTATCCAATAATGTAGCAACACCTTGACTTGTCAATTCCACCCTTTCTTGTTCCCAGAGTTTTATACGATGAACTGCATTTTCAACAACCATATCTGTCTTGAATTGTTAGCTTTGTAACCCATGGCAAATGTTGAACCAGCAAAGTAATAAATCTTCAGTGAATCTACTAGTGAACATATGACAAGTATTCCATCTCTACAAAAACACTGATAATTGTGACTTAACTTGTGCTTGCAAGATCGAAAGCTTGTGGTGCCAACGTTTGAAAAATATGCCTACAATATGCCCACATGACCATAAACAGGAAATGAGAAATGAAATTCAAAATGGGAACTAAACAAGAAATGGGTCTGTTGGGTTTTGGGGATGAGTAATGTGAATCCATCCCCCATCCTAGATTATATTATGTATATAAAACTAATTAGTAATGTACTAAATATACTGTCAAGAATCAAATAGTCCCTCAAGTGATGGTCTAGTGGTTCATCCTCTTAGAATATTCTATGTAGTCCCAAGCTCGCTCTTATCAGCAATACTTCTATAGTCAATGATTTCCTATTAAAATTCCTCAAGCAGCCCTTAAGATCAGTTTTTAGCATGTCCATTTTACCTCTTCAAAATGATCTTGTAATAAATTCTTACTCAGTGCTTTAATATTCTCAAGCCTTTAAGCAGTTCTCAACTAGTTCAAGACTTATGACAAAATGTTTCTCAAACAAGTCCAGCTCTGATCCTAAAACCCAGTCTAAATATGTTTTATCAAAATATTACAAACAGTACCAAAAATGTACTTACACAAGACTAGTATGGCTCCTTGATCATCCTTGGTCTGTAGCCTTCATTTCTTTCTCTGAATTCTCCTTTTTGCTTCCTCACATCTCTGCTACTAGGTTTGCTACCTTAGAATTGTCCTCTTCACCTTTTCCAGCCCTTAGTCTAGCTTGTATTTATACAATTTTTAGATGACTTATGGGGATGACACGTGAATCTAATTAGGGTCGACATGTACTTGTTTGAGCCAAATTTTGGAGCCGGCTTGTGTGCTTCTTCAAATGATTTAAAGTGTCTTAATAGTTGTGTCTCTTCCACACATTTTGTATATGGCCAACCTGTGGCTCTTGAAACTAATTTATGATTCTTGATGACTGAGTTATACTATTGACTATGTGGTCATTGACATATTGTTTGCAACAAACATTGACTGCCATATAAAAAACATTTTTTTTCTTTTATCGTGTCCTGCTAACACATTTATACTTATTAAGCTACCCCTCAAAACAGTTTATATCGTGCTTATGATTTTCTATTATGATTTTCAGTTTATACTGTGCTTATTTGATTTTCTTTAACTTTTATTTTATTTTATTTATGTATCAATATGAACATGGTTTCTTTCCTTGATTGCAGGTTAGTTGTTGTTTAAGTCACCTTTGAATAAAATGATCACTTAAGTATTCATACTTATTCTTAGCAATCAAACTCAAAGGTATTGTTTCTAATATTTCATCTCATTTCATTTCCATTTATCTAGTTGCTAAGAGTACTTAGATTTAATGCCCATTCTTCTGGATGTGAAATGGAATTAGTTGTATATTTCTTTTTACTATTCTATATACATTTTGGGTGATGAGTTGCTCCATTTTCTCATCCTTTGCTTCTATATAAACTTAAATTCTCCTTTCCATGACATCATCCACCACTATCTTCAAGTTACTTATGAATTTTCATTCAAATTCAGATATCTTGGCATGACTCTAGATGACCAAATAGATAGTTTAACATTGGATGCATGCTTGTCATTCCTATAAATTTATGGTATTTTTGCATTTTGCATCATTCAAGCATAAAAAATAATGATTATCAAGTTACTATAGATACATAATGGCTTGCCTTGTAATAGTCCTTCAAGTCTTTCAAATGCATTTATTAAGTGTAAGAAGGACTTGAAGGACTAGTACAAGGTAAGCCATTATAGATCTATAGTAACTTGATAATCATTATTTTGTATGCTTGAATGATGCAAAATTTGTTTAAATATCATCATTATCATGTAGTAAAAACTTCTTAAAGGGTGCTATCTCAATGGTAGAGCACCTGCCTAATTATAGGCAAGAGGTTGGTGGTTCAATTCCTCTGTGCCCTATCATAAATTTGTGACTACAAAAACGACTAAATTCACATATATACGACTATTAGTAGCTAATTTCCTGTATCTTATAGCGTGACTAACGTTTATTTGTATTTAGCTTAGTCATTAATATGTTATCATCTAGTAGTTTATTTAGTCGTATATATGGTCATTAATTGTTGCAATCAGTGACTAAATCCATGAATAAATCAATGACTAATAAGTTAAGCTATTAATTACTAAGTGAAATACGACTAAGTTAGTCCAACTATAAAATAGTGGAAATTAGCTACTATTAGTCGCCGACTCAAAAATAGTCATTTATAGCCGGATTTTAGTCATTTTTTTAGTCATTAATTTCTCATTTTGTACTAGTGATAAAAAAGGGTTTCATGTTCTTATTGAAGAAGGACACTCCATTCTTATGGCAGGATCAAGCCCATGAGTCCTCTGATGCTCTCAAGAGAGCTTTGGCATTGACACCTCTGCTTCGTCCTTCGGACTATAGTAGAGATTTTTTGCTCTATGTAGTTGTGTCTCAAGAGAACACTAGCATGGTTTTGGTTCAAGATGATGATGAGATCCACAAGCATGTTATCTACTATCTTAGTTGAAATATTATTGATGTGGAACTGAGCTATACTCATGCAAAAAAATTGGCCTTAGTGACTGTTCACGCAGTCTAAAGTCCAAGAAGTATTTAGTCTTTGTAGAGTTGATGTTGTATTTCCATAGACTTAATGAGGACACGGTTTATGAAAACTCATTCGTGGATGAGCACATTTTCCTTATCTCATATTTGGACCCTTGGTATGAAGATATTATCATATATATTAGCACTCCAATGTTTTCTCCTCACCTCTCAAGGGATGATCAATGACATATATGTCACCAAGCGAAAAACTACCTCATTATCAGTGATACTTTGTATCGTCTTGGGGTGGACTCTATCCTCCATCGTTGTTTGAATCACAAAGAGGCCGAGGTTGTGCTTGATGAATGCCATGATGGGTCATTTTATGATCACCTACATGAGCTTTCTACAACCCAGAAAGTATCGCAAGTAGGTTACTATTGGTTGTCCATCTTCAAATATTATGTTAATGTAGTTAAGAGGTGTCACCCTTGCCAAGTGTTTTCTTGAAATATGTGCTCACATCCTGCCCCATTGCATCCCATAATCATTATCAGTCCCTTCACCAAGTGGGGGGTGGATTTCATGGATTGAAACCTAGTTTTGGTTAGGGGGAATCACCATATTATTGTGGTCGTGGATTATTTTACTAAGTGGGTGGAGGCCATTCCTACAATTAAATCTAATGGTGTGATGGCCTCATGTTTCATGTTCAATGATATTATCGCTTGGTTTGGAATCCTAAGAGAGATTTTCATTGACCATGGCAATCACTTTAAAAAAAGATGATGACATATTTAGCTTTGAAGCTGTGGTTTAAGAAATACCATTCCTCATACTATAATGGCCAAGTCGAGGTGGGCAATAAATCTCTTAAGGCCATTCTACAAAATTTATCAGACAAATCAAGTTGAATCGACATATTATGTTATATCATGCTTTATGGGTGTACCAGACCGCAGTTAAGACTTAAATTGGTTTCTCACCATTTCAGTTAGTTCATGGGGTGGAGTTGATTCTCCCTATTGAACGTAAAATCCCTTCTTAGAAGTTAGTCGTAGAGTTCTTGGATGACACCTCGGAATTGAAACAACGCTTAGTCCACCTAGAGCACCTTGATGAGCAGTGTCAATATGATGTTGTGGAAATAGAGTTCGATAAACGTCATGTTAAGGCCCAGTATGATAAGTTTGTCCATACTTGACAATACGTTGAGGGTGACTTGGTCCTCTTGTATGACCAAGCTAGTGAACCATTTGGGGTAGGAAAATTTAACCATCTGTAGAATGGTCCTTACATTGTAAGGCGTGTCCTAGAAAAAAGATCCTATGAGTTAGAGGACTACAAGGAGAATGTTTTGAAGGAGCTTAGAAATGGGCTCTACCTCAAGAAGTGCTACATCCATTTCTCCAACTTCAGCTAGTACCCTGTATATTAGTGTACATTTTTTAATAGATTTTGGTTTTTCTTTTGGTCTCGCTGATTTTCTTATATGCTTCCTCTTGGGTGGCAGATGTCAATGGAATCATTGACTTAATTAGTATTCACAGATGGTTCTAGAAGACATACCTAGAACTTAGCTTCTATCACTTGGGTCATTTATTTACCTAAGGTTCAACTTGTGTCTTCATGAGGCGTATGTATTCAACCATCATCAAATAATGTGGCTAAGTATAGTGTCGTTATCAAGTTGTTGCACGATGCCATTTCCAATGGTATTTGATCTTTAGAGGTTTTCCTGGATTCATATTTGGTTGTTTCACAGTTAAATGGTTGGTATCACATTAGATATCCTACATTGCTAAGAAGATTCCTAAGGATAGGATTGTTATAGAAACACTTTGATTTCATTACGCATGTTCATATACCTAGAAGCTATAATGAAATTTTCAATGCATATGTAAATTACATTTTAGATAGACATTTGTCACATTATTAAAGACAACAAGGATTCACACAAACATTGAGTCATTCATTCATACACATAAATTTATCAAACTGGTAGCCATATGTTTTTCATTTTCAAATAAAGTCCAAAAATATGGTGTCGTGATAAAAAACTAAGGATTTTAACCCTCAAAATATATACAACCGATACAATACATAGTCATGGCATCTATGCCTAAGGTACTATATGAGTATCAGGGTAACAAACTATGGCGTTCACTAAACAATTGAATAACCTAACCCATGCATAGGGTACCCCAACCATATGTTTTTACATAGCCTCGATCATATCCTCTATTTGCACCATGGGAATCACATGGGTCAAACGGACCAAGTTGCCTTGCACATTATGTAGCATCCACTTGGCATCACCATTGGCCATGTGCTCTCCCTAGCCTTTGCATCGGTGTCGTGGGTATCCATATGATTATCAGAGATCAATGTCTGTGAAAATGACTCCAATGTTAGTACATGACACAACCCAAAAATATGTTTTTTTATTTCTTTAAGTCAAAAGGTACAAAAAAAAGAAATATTGCAAAAATAAAATTGATCTTACCTATATCCCCAAATGCGGACCCTGGTAGTAGTGACATGTCCATGTCTCCACTAAATCCTATCCCCTCATAGAAGTAGTCATTTATGGCAATCACCTGTCACTCCCACCAGTGGAAGAACTCATATGTGAATGGAGAAGGCACTCGGTCATCTTCTAACCACCACATCCATTTAGTCCAACGTGTATGAGCTATATCTTGTATACCATGAGGAGGGACCTCAACTCTCAGGATAAGTCCAGATATTCTCTCAAAAAATAAACTGCATAATATGTTGGAAACCCCAAAGTTATTGGCCCTACCAAGTTTACACTCTATTTGTTGATGTTTCATGTTGCCCAACAAGGATGTGCTTTAGTCATAGATGGTGGGACTCATACACTCTACCACATAGAACATGAGATACCGTGAAACTTGATGTAAGGAAGTTTAACTAGATATCCTTGTCAAGACCAGGATGATCACTTTTAAACTTAGACAATCGATTGCATGGATAGGGAATTTACTTCCAAATTTATTAGTGTCGGGAAGGGAATACGTGGGACTATCCTTGTCTATGGTCATTCCCCCATCAAATCCATGAGCTCTAATATTGACTACCTCTCCTCGTAAATATAATCCAAT
This sequence comes from Pseudotsuga menziesii, assembly GCA_001517045.1. Lineage (NCBI taxonomy): Eukaryota > Viridiplantae > Streptophyta > Pinopsida > Pinales > Pinaceae > Pseudotsuga > Pseudotsuga menziesii. The sequence continues at coordinate 254,687 of LPNX010492380.1, forward strand.
GATAAAGTATATATCATCTACCTCAATTTTGAGTGGTTTCTCATCAAGGTTGAATTCCTTCATGTCTGGGTCCCACTAGTTGACGAGCATTCGTAGTAATCTTGGTTGAGTCCTCACACTCCCAAGATTCCAAAATTTATAAATCCCACACCATTGTAATACTTGTTGGGTGGTTAATTTTCCATGAACTTGTCTATCAACGTCATCATTCTCTCGTTCCCTCCACTCAATCACCATCCTTTAGAGGAGGGGAGTTCTGTTAGTCAAACCACTTAAAAAATCTCATCCACGATGTTATACACGGGTCGCATTGTGAACAGTTGTGTGGCAACATGGGCAGGATTTTCTTTTCCCATCTAGACCTATCCTTATACATGGTCTGAGGATCTATGACCCACGTGGGCCGAATTGCCCATTTTCTATGATGAAAAACCAAAATTTGTGCTATCAAAAATTGAAATTAAATGGTTAAGATGATAGAGCAAGCTGAGGGAACTTAATTATTCGATACGGCTTGTGATTTCATCCATTGTAGCTCCCTAAATCGACATTTGAATATTAAGGGTGAAAGAGGGCTTCCAAACACTATTTGTGGTAAAAAAACAAATAATATGGTAAAAATTTTAATTTTTTACTATTTATCAAACAAATTACCCACTTTTGCATAGTTTTCGCCCTGTTTTTAATATTTTACAAACCTAATGGGCTAATATCATGGTGTAAAAGTATTTTTTGATGCACTTTCGTCGAGCCTTAGTGGATTTTACTATTTTCAAGCTTGTTCGTGTCTTTGGAAGGTATATATCGTTACTGACATATAGGGTAGGACTCACTTCACTTGCATTGTTCCATTTCCCTACGACCATGATTCATAAAACTTAGATACAAACCCACTTTTCAATGACATGAAACCTTCCAACTTCTTCTAGAAGTGTCATTATTTAAGAGGTCCAGATTTCCCAACAATGGGTACCCTATTAGAACATGTCTTGTCATTTGGTGCCCATGCTAAAGTTTTTCCTTAGGTCTAGGAGTCCCTTGTAGTCCCATCATGACTTCGAGTGGAAACCTCATGTTCCTTCTTATCTCTTATGCTGGCCATTATTTACAGGGAATCCTCTTTTATATCAAGTTGTAAATGCATGCCATCTATCTTCTTGTCTTATTGAGCCTAATGATGGCTCCCTGCTTCATTGTTATAAGTCAAATTTCCCGAGCATGTCTTGGTCTTAGAAAAGCAGAATTTATCATTTATCTTTTGCAGCTTGATCACCCTATACCCAAGAGGAAACATCCCCCCAAGTGTCCTTATCTTGCATGTGTTTCCTTACATTAAGCATAGGTATGTTCCATTGCTTGGAACTAGTTTGCTTTCCCACGACACTCATTTCCTCTCCTTTGTACTATAAGCATATTTTATTATTTTTCAAGCTTTCATAATATGAAAAATACCAAAAAAAATAAAAAATAAAAAACATAAAAAATTTGGATTAGAAATTTGATATTATCTTATGTTGGAAGTTGTCGTGTCACCTTTGAACATAGCACAGTTTTTAAGCCCATCCATTATGGGTCGGGTTTTAGTATGGCCTTAGGAAGCTGAACTCGTTATTTATAGATTACTCATATGACTAGTTAATTTGTCAGTCCCTATGGAGCCTCTATTAATGCCTCCTGCATCACAAAGTTACATCAGCTTTAACTCGTGAGTCTATGTTTCCTAATTATATCCATCTACTCTATGCTCTTGTTCAAAGGAAGTCTATAGCCTGAGGAAATCATTTTTTAGATCTCCTGATTTTGCATGTTGGTCATCCCGATATTGTCCTATGGATATGTTGTCCTACCATGGAACCCTAGTCCTACTTTCATTAGTAGTAGGTGACCTTGAAATCAGTAGATGACATTTCATCATTGGTAGTTGATTGAGTGGTTTCGATTGTGTTCGATGACAAGAAATCTATTCACACATAGGGACTCATGTTGTGTTTTGGATTCCATTATACCTTATTGGTTGTTTCCTCACCTTTGTTAGCAATTTTCAATATTGGTTACTATTCATAGGGTCTCTTTCGCATGCTACTTGCATCTGGTATGCGCAAGAGACGCACATGGTTATTGGTTTGTGTACATCCTGTTCATCCAAGTTCTTCCAAATAATTCAGCCTAGCTATGTACCTCATGTTGGTTTATGGAGGATTCCTTAATTCCCTCCTTCCAGCAGATTCCATCCCATCGAATTCAGATCATTTATTTTGGGATCAAGATCTAGAGTCAGTTGAGTACCTTGAGACTTGCAGTCATCAGTGGTGGGTTCTATCGGCATCGATAATTGGGAATACCTCAATGTATCATAATCGATGGATTCCTCAAGTGTTCTACCTCAACACCTCTATTTGCACTTTTTGAATGTACTCGGTATCTTGACACCCATTTTCATCATCGGTGGGTTGTCTTGCATCAGTTAACGGTATATGTTAATGATCGGTAATCAAAAGGTGTTTCATCATGTTCAATTCCAATACCTTTATGCACATTATGGAAAATTTACCATCAATGGTTTGCGTATAAGACCTCAGAATATCATGGAATTCTCATATATGCTACTATCTTGATCATGACAGTACCTATGGGACCTCAATTCTCATATGAGCAGTTGTACTCAATTATGTACTAGATGTCTTCACTTAGTCTGAAGACTGGACTCTATTGTATATTGTACATTATTGTGATCACTCATGACATGTATCCATTATACACTTGATCCGGATTTATGCATGTACGTAGCAGAATACACAAATAACCATAGAAACAAAGATGTAGCGGAAATAACACTTCATTTCATTAATCAAAGAACTGAACTTGTTTACATACATAATGGAAATAAACTAGCTAGAGTGTTGGTAGCTCATCTCTGAGAAGAGATGTGGCAGCTGCATGCCTCTAAAATCTATGTTACAATGAGGCTCGAAGGCCTATATATTATTGAGAAACAATGGAAATCCTACACATCCAAAAACCTAACCCTGGGAGGTGAAACACCAGAATGTGGGCCCTGTTTGGTAACTTGGTACATCAATTTCCTAGGGTCATAAATTTGGCATACTACCTCCATTTGACACGCATGATACATCATTTGAAAGATCTATTCAAGGAATACATCCATAAATAGTAACTATTGTGTATAAAATAGACTCATATTTTCCTGACCATTCGATGCCGAAAAAATGTCATTTAGGGCCTCAAAACGGCTCCGAAAGTTTAGGACCTGAAAACTTCCAAAAATAGTAAATTGTGCTACAATTAAGGAAACTAGAAAACTGAAAGAAACAATGGTGGGGGTTCAAGTGGAATAGGTGGGTGGCCACCAATATCCTCTTGGATCAACACTGCCTATTCATATCCATTGTATATATATGTACCTGGGATTGCTATATACTCCAAATTTGTAGTCATGTATTCAAAGTCATATTGTGAAATGTTGATGAGTGGTTAGTTCTTCCAATTGGCACTTCACAACTCCACTTCTGGGGTTAGTAATGTATTTTTTCCATCATGTTTCCCCTATGATCTCACACATTAGGGGGCATTTGTTATAGCATCATTTTCCACACTTTATACATCATGCCTTGATGGCCTACATTGTCCCTCTGTAGACTCACTATAACCCCCTTTGCTCCGTATATCCCTGATGCTCCAATGAAACCGTAAAAGACTCAATTTTGTCGATACACACGGGTGAACATTTATGCAGCTCGCGTACACACATCTTACTTCATTATGACCCACATACATCGGGTTTTGTGCTCAAAAATAAATTAATTTTGAGTTTTCCATGCCAAGTCACGGTGGTTACGATCCTTAACCTAAATCCATATGCTAGAAACCGATTTGATTTGATCTTATATCTCCCATTTGAGGGCTATATATTGCGCCATTGTGAAGTATTTTAGGAGAAACTTTGAGAGCAAGGAAATTGTAGCAAAATTTTTCCCCATTACCATTATCTTGAGTATGCATCCCTTTGTCCTCGATAGTATGAAATCCTTTATGTTCATCTACCAAGCTCTTCTTATCTTGCGATGGAGGAACACAATTACTCCTTGTGCTCGTGAACTTGCCTTGTATGGAGGATTGAAGTGGTGGGGACCTAGGTGGAGGAACTTAGTTTTCTCGGCTCGGAGGAGTTACCGACAGAGGTTGTGACTATGTATCTCTATTATTTACTTTAATATAAATATTATTTTATCATCCAAATTCATGTGCAAATGTTTATTTCAATTTCCATGGGTATATTTGCTTTTATACATGTTGAATGGATTATGCTAGTTTAATTGTTAACATTTCATATATATTCTATATGCTTGGACACATTTGTTGTCAAGGACAAGTTGTAGGTGACAAGCATTCAATCGTGAGCTCAATGGTGATCTTATTTGAACTACTAGTTGAGGCATGCACTCTATCCATTAGTTGTTATTTTTTTTCATTTATCTAGCATATCTGAGAATTGAATTTATTTCTAGTGTCATCATGTGTATTGTGATCTACCCCAAGCCATAGGAATATTTTTCTCTGTAATAGAAGGGGCCCTAGAAAGGGTTTTTGTTATGTACTCAGACAGTTTTATAGATGATTCAGACAATTATCATGGAAATTGGAAAACTTTATGTTGTAACTTTTGTATTTTATGTTAATATATAGAATGTTTATTTATAAAAAAAATCTTCCTCTTCAAAGGGGTATTTTTGGTTTTCCAATTTATGTAAACAATAGGAAAAAGTTGACCAGAAAACAAAGGTGTATAAAATGTTATCAAAATATTTATTGGTTGGCTTCTTAAAACAATAATAAAAATATACTTTTCGAAAAAAAAATAAGTGGGATCTACAACATTTAAATCATGCTAGTATTGTTTTTTTAATTATATATTGAACATTGAATTAGTTGAGGGGAATAATTTTTCTAGAAATTTTCAATGACACATTTAATTAAATGAAAGTTTGACACATTAAATGACATTGAGATTTTTTGAAAATATTATCATTAGAAAAATAGCAGAGTTCCTTACAATTTCTTTTTACTACACATCAAAATACAAAAGGTGTATATGAGTTTTGAGGGTTTCAAATTTAAAAATATGTAAAATATTAAATTTTCATCACCATGTTTTACTAAAGAGTGTTACCAATTTCATTGATCCTCCCATGGAAGTGTTCAAAGACATGAGGCCTCATTAGTTACCAAAGTATTTTCTTAAGTTGAAGAGATTGAATACAATCCCCCCCTTATTCCCGACATGTTATGGTGTCGATGATAGTTCCCATAGAGAGAGTCGATCCTGTATCGCCATAGAGAAACTGCAGCGTCCATATCATATAAAAAAACTTGACGATTCATTTGGTGAATTCACGGTCGCCAAAAGAGCCCCTAGAAGCATCAAACATTTTAGAGAAGATCTGAGGAGCAATTTTTAAATAGCAGGTACTAGCTCCCAGTGCGACTTCATGAGAAGCAGTCAAGGATAAGATATAAGACAATGAAACACACGTGGTGGTTACTATGGCGGTTCATTTTGAACTTGGAAAACATTCGAAAGCACCTGCTATGGAACTATCGAGTTAAACCCTTTCCCTTGTAGCCAAAATGAGTTGTGTCCACCTTGTTCTAGCCCTAGTTGCTTCATATAAATGGGAGGTCAATCAAATGAATGTCAAATCTATCTTCTTGCAAAGGGATTTGCAAAACAAAATTTACATGGAACAACCTATGAGCTATGTTCAAAATGACCCCAACATTGTTTTTCACCTTAAGAAATCTCTATATGACCTTAAGGAATCTCCTTGGGATTGTTATACTAAAATGGATAACTTTTTCCTTGACATTGATTTATCTCGATGTCATTTTGACCCTAATACCAAGAAAGTAGGAAACCATCCCATAACACTTGTTCTTTATGTTGACGACCTTGTTCTCACTGGCCATGACACCAAACTTTTCACCCATGTGAAATATAGACTTAACAAGAAATTTAAAATGACAAACTTAAGAGTTAAGACATTTGCATTATTTTCTTGGCATTCAAGTCTTACAAACCAAGAAATGAATTTTCTTATCTCAGTTTGTGTAAGGAATATATATTAGCTCGATCATTTCTACTAACATGAATGCCATCAATTTCAATAAACTGCATTATTTTTTTGTCCATTTTCAATAATTTACTTAGTTATTATTGTAGATGGTGCTTTGCAATTCTTTTATTAACTATTGGAACTTGACTTTTGTCAATTATATGGATGTTCCATATTAATCTAATCATGATCATGTCCACACTAAACACCTACTTGAATGTGTCACAAAATCCTTAAATATGCAAGCAAGACACCATGGTACTCATGAAAAATTAGACTCTTAACTTTTGTAAAGCTCTATATTCTTCACAAAACACTTCATAGTCTTGAAGCTTCTTTAAATATGCTTCATATGTTCAAAACCCTTGTTAGTTTTTTGTAACTCAAGAGGTATTGTTGCACCTAGTGCCTAGGTGTAGAAGCTTGGAATAGGAGTTGGCTAATCTCTAGACCATTTGCACCTTTTCAAGCAAGTTTGGTCGGAATCCGACAACACAATTTGTTGTTATCCATGCATTACTACCAGTTATCCATTCATTATCTAGCTACAATTTATTTTTTATCTTCCTTTTTTATAATGTTTTTTTGGAATTTTTGAATGACTACCATAGAATCATTCACAGTACACTTGTCACATCCTCTTCTGTAAATGAAAAAGCATAGGCCTTAATCGGTTATTGGTGGTCGAAGTAAACCCTATCGGTAGAACAAACAAGCTATCGATAAAAAGCTTGAAGAGGAAAAATAGTCAGGTCTAAAAGGCCGACCAAAGTGGTATACTTGTCTCGTGGGTTTCACCTGACAAGTAAAAAGAAGAGATCGACGTGAAATTTGTAATAACTCAGTCGTAAACTCAAGTTTAGTCTGCTCAGTTTAGGCTAACAAATTTGGAGTTGAATTAAAGAAAGTAAACCCTACACATATATATTATTTACTTCGACTTGTTAGATAGTCAAATGACAAAATAAATGATTAAGAAACAAATCTCAAGAAATAATTTGGGTTATAACCGCAACCTAATATTCATTGGAGTGACCTTGACTTGTGCTTAGCTTTCGCATTGGGAAAGGGAAATGACACTACTTGCTACGAAATGCCATAACTGCTTTTCCTCTAAATCACCACACTGATTCAATAGTCGTTTGGTTGTTAGTTAGAAAAAAAAAACTAGAAATATCATTCCTTGTCAAATCTTCAAAACATATAACCAATTATCAATAAAACAAATTATAATTGTAAGAGGCAAACTACACCAAAATCGCTAAGGGGCTTAATGAACGTACAGGCAGGGCCAAAGTTATCTTGCATTATAGTCTCTATAATGAAATGAATATTACTACTTTAATTAGTTCAAAAGAGCCCTGATGTCAAGACCATATTGAGGATTATAGATGGTAGATTCCAAAAATCTTTCTAATCCAAAATTTTGATCGAAACCATGCATATATAAAATATTTAAAGAATTAAAAAATGCCAGATTGCTAATAAAGACCACAAACAAACTGATAGAGAACAACTAATTACTGAAAACAATGGACTTTCAATAGTAAATCCAAGTAAATAAATGGAATTCTTTTAATCTAGATATATGAAATAATAACTACCTAGCTCGAAAACATCACCAAACACACCGAAACTGTTTTCAAAGAAAGGGAAAAAAAAAGACAGATCTCATAATGGGCTCTGTTACTTCCCATTATGAACCAAACATTGTTGGATTTTGATCACTAAATCACTACCTATTACTTGTTAGCCACGTTAATGGAAGCTATCGATAAAGTTTGGTGTGCCTTTGCTTCAATCAACACTTCAACGTAACTTATAAAAACACATAATCAATACTTCAACATAACTTATAAAAACATATTGCCAAATATTTAGGAAGATATGAGTAGACTACTCTGCCGTAAAACTTGGATCTTTCACAGCCTGAGAAATTTATGGATTCTTGTTCTTTCACTTAACAACAATTGTAAACAAACTTGTCTGGAAATAACAAAGGTAATACAAACTTGTCAGCTCACAGACTAATTCTTTTACAGAGCTTCGGCTCTTCGACAGAATCACACACACACAAGCTTGAGCTTCAACTTCACACTCCTTTTTTCATCTGGAGTTCCTCTGTCTCTTGTGTCTTGTGTCTAACTTGACTTACAATCTTCTTCTTCTATTTATAGGAAACCTGAAAAATGCTTCTAAGTGAATCTACATACTTGCCATTAATGGCTGTAATAACTATCTACCTACAAACTTAGCTTCAGAAATTAATTCGACTGGTTTAGATAGCATAATTGTGGACTCTTTCTTCTTGTCAGACTGACCGATAAGATCTGGACTGATACAGATTCTGACAGAGTCAGCTGAGATCAGATATGGATCTGTGAGTAATTAATATTTCCAACAAAATAGACAACCTTCCAGATTGATTTAGTTACAACTTGATAAGTTTATAAGATACAGTACTCTCCAAATTGGTTTAGTGCAAATTAAGAGTATATTTTTCTTGCTTGGTTTCCTCCCAATTTAATTGTATGTGACGCATTTTTCACCAAATTGGTTGAGTGCAAATTGCATTTTTCGCCAAATTGGTTGAGTGCAAGTTAAGGGCATTATTATCTTTCCTTCGTTTACTCAGACTAAGTCTGGGCTAACAGAGTGGTTGATTGTGTCTCCTCTTTGTGAGTACTGTAGAGACGGTCTTGGAAAAGTTGACTGTAGGAACTTGAACCAAGCTCCAAGTTCGATGTTTAATGCCACGTACAAACTACCAAATCCGCAACCGCAACAAGCACATCCGTAGGGTGGTCGAAGTGGAACAGGTTCCATGGTGTCGACAATGACAAAGTGTCCACCGTGGATAAAAGCAAATTACAGAAATGCCACAGGACGAATTACATTAATTCCACAGGGTGACGAAATGGCAGGGTTGTCACAGTGCAAAAGGGTGGTCGATGTGGTAGGGTGGTGCACCTACACTTGATACGGTAGAGCAGGGTGTGGGTTCCAACAACAACTAACACGTTGGAGTAGGGAATGGGTTTCAGGAACACCAACATGGTGGAGCAGGGTCCCAACAACTATTAACAGGATGCAACAGGCTCCCAAGACAAGGTGACGCTACTTCTATTTGGTAGAATAATGAATGAAAATGACAACAAATGACATGTAATAAACCTATTCGAACGAGTAATTATTCGACCGAATTCAAGTTTCAAAAAAGAATATCATCGGAAAATTTGCTCGACCAATAATCCCTCGCATGAAATTTGAGCTCGTCGTTTGTTTTAACAGTTGAGCGCCAATAGTTATTTAGTCGAACAATTTAACACTTTATGCAGCCAATATTTAGTCAACCGAAAAAAATAAACAAATGTGGTCGAATAACTTTTTGCTATGCTTCTCCTCTCCTCAATTCTCACGAAATAGAGACCCATTTCCACGATTTCACCCTATTATCCTCTCTTTTCTTCTTTATTTAAATAATATAATAATATTTTATAATTTTTTACATAATTTCTTTTCTACCCTCTAGATCCTTTAATCGATCATTTAGTAACTTTGAAAAAATCCAAACTCTCACAAAACCCTTTGTGCTCACCTTCTCCTTATGCCAAAAGTGATCCCAAGGTATACACAAAAGATGAATATCTTGTTCCACAAATGTATACAAAGATTATAACTGATGTCACATGGAATTACTATTTAGAATACACCAAGAGTTCAATGAAGGACCGAGAACTTCAAAACAAATTCCACTCCAGCATGGCATGCAGGTTTTGTATGTATTTTAGCAACTCAAATTTCTTGATATTTCACTATGCAGTTTGTTCTGTATTTGAGCTAAGACAATTGAGATTTACTCATAATCATTCCTACTGTACAACTGGTCTGATTGCACTGGTTAGTAGGCAATGGATAAATATGGTTTGATATTAAGGAATATTTTTTCCAAAAGACATTCATTTTAAGTGAAAACCCTGTTATGGACAGAATTTATGGCATCTCTTAAATGAGTATAAATATATCTAAGGTGGTCGATATCAAATAATTGATTGTCATGTAGGAGACTGGCAGTTGTTAAGACTTTATATTGACATTTGAATTTTGAGCAACCCTCCTCATCATGTATATTTGAGATCCATTTCACAAATTCTTGTTGTGGGCTTTTATATAGATTTCAACGGGTGTCAGTTGACCTCGTTTAACTATTTTTATTAGAGAACTTGCTTAGATTATACACGACTCTTCAGCTTGTATTTGATACATTTAGCCATCCTGTAATATGCTTCTAATTCTTTGAACCCATCAAAAGCATGCTAAACTTGGTTGTGGTACATCCTGTAATATGCTTCTAATTCTTTGAACCCATCAAAAGCATGCTAAACTTGGTTGTGGATTACCATTCATATGTGCACATATGCTAGAACACAGTCTGCAAATCTACATGATTAGAATCCATCACTAACATTTTATTTAGATTGCATTTAACGTAATCACTAGAACCATTCTTGGTAGAACTGATTATGTGGCTATGCTCATACCAGAGCACATTAAATTAAAAATTTGCAATGCTATGAATACCTTTAAAGCATTTAAACTTCCAAGAGTTTCATCTTTTGAAAAGTTTGCATTAATTATTTTTATCATCTATATTTTTAACTTCAATTACCCACATCATACATCCTTCTGAGTGTTGTTGAGTGTAGATTACGCACAAAATTCGGTTCTAATTTTTGACATAAAAATAGGTGGTAACGAGTTTCTTGTGATATCTGAAGATGAAAAACCTAATGGGTTCTATGGTTGAGAGCTTACAGATCTAATTGTAAGCAAGCATATGTTATTTCTAAGCTGGCAAATATCTTATATGCTAAAGAAATCGCCTCGCTGCTCCAGGTAGAAATATGCTTCTATACTGGTGTTTCCCCTTTAGATCTATTTGGGAATCTTGAAACTATTTACCACTTTTCATTTCTGGGGTGTATACCTGTGTGCAGAGAATAAATGCAAATGTAACATCAAACGCTATTCATCCTGTAATTGTGAGAAAAACAATAACAAGAGGTCACAATGAAGTGATTACATGTAATAATAATAAATCTCCCCTGCCAATTATGGATTTCGATTTGAAAGTAAATCTCCCCTGCCATTTATGGGATTTCGATTTGAAAGGAAGTCTCAATACTAATGGTTGTCTCTGGTTTGTATGGTTTGTTTTCCACAAATTCAGTTTTCTGTCTTGCCTCAAAATTATTGAACGCTCTACATTAGGTTGGATGTTCATTCACTTTAGAGATTGTTTCTTTGAGATACATGAATAAGTAAAAAAAAAATTCAAAATTTTTATATACTTTTGTATGAATGCATCCATTGTAACCCTAGAAGAACTAATCAACTTCTCCCCATTTAAAAAATTCGAAGTATAGTTGAGAAGACAGGTTTTTTTCTTTCATTTTACACAAAGGAAGCCACACCAGATTGGGCTGATTGATTTTAATGGATTATCAATTGGCAGCTTCAACGGCTTGTTATGTTCATCCAAGTGTAGCAGGTGTATCTGGAAAATATTTTGAAGACTGTAATGAAACTTCATGTTCTGTTTTGGCCAATGACTCATCCCAGGCTGCTCAGCTATGGAGGATCAACGAAGCTATGTTTGGACATTCCCTATGTCCAAATTCATGACTATAAAGGACTGTGTACAAATAAATCTTATTTACAGGCAGGAATAAATGAATTTGACAATAAGAAAACGTTGTATATTTCACCATGTTAATTTTCATGTAGATACTCTATAAAAATCATATTAAATTGCAACATGTTAATTATATGTATTTGTAAATATTAATCGTTTGCATCCAAAGAGAAATATTGACACAAGGGTAAACGTCGCCACAGTTTGTCTAGAATTTAAGTAAAATTGGCCCTAGTTTGTCCAGGATGGTTAGACACACTATCAGGATGAATTATACACACCAACAATACTGCAAGGATGGGGCATAAAAATTAAGAACCTCTAGTGTGGTCAAAATGATCTTATCACATATATTGGAAATTTTTAAGCATGCAAACTAAAAACTTAGAATTAAACATAACACACAATTATAAGTAGATTGAAAAACAGTTTGACTTAAAAACAATTTATTCAAAAACATTTTGACTCAAAAACAATTTAACCTAATAAATTAGTGTTTATATTTTTCAAACTTGGCTGACAATTATATCTTCATGATTCATAACCTATAACCAATAAAACTCATTATGCAACAACTATGCCCATTAGAGAAAAAGATTGCAAGTTGACAATAACCATTGCAATACTTAACCCTATGTCTATGTTCTCCATGTATGTGAAAGTTTTCTTCTTGCTAGCCACAATAAAGCTAGGACAACATCCAACCTAAAATTAATTACCCTTTAATACAAATGGTTATGACATGCAAGCCCATCATAAATGCATACTAAGACAAGTGGGCTTATACATTAACTTTAATAAAAGATAAAAGACAAGTTGACATATATGACCAAGTTAAAATGGAATATTTACATCATATGGAATATGATAGTTGAGAGCAATTTTAATTGGCATTTTAAAACTTATCACTTCACTAATTTGAATTGTTATATTTTTTATGTTTGCAAGGATAATTGTTGGTTTACTTTCATATTCCCCAATGGCAAAATGCATCTTATATTGCATTACTACATATAAATATACATCAAAAAGAAAGATTTGTCAAGTATAAAAAACAACTTCTTCAACAATTATTTCCATTATAAAAAACTCCTAGTCATAACTCACCTCAAAGCTTGTGGCAATGTGGAGGACCTTGCCACCATGTGGCTCTCGTTATAATATGTTTTGATATATAGAGCTTCATTGTTAACTCTGGTTATAATATGTTTTGATATATAGAGCTTCATTGTTATGAATAGTATTAATTATAGTATTAGTTAGTTGTATTGTACCGTTAAATTTAATAACTTTAAAATAAATATGTTTTTTTATAATTAATGAAGATTACTATTTAATATATTAACTTAGTAGTATTATGGTCTATTTCTAAATAATATATTATTATTATCATTAAGTTGTTTTTCTTTATTTATATTTTTTTAATTTTAGCTTATAGATACCATGACTTTAAACATTAAATTTTAAATATATGGGATGGTATTAATTAGTTGTATTATATTTGTTAAATATTTATTATATAACTTTTATATTATGTTATTTTAAATTTAAAAAAATTAAAATAATGATTGAAATATTTAAAATAAACATGTTGTAATGTATCATATTTTGCATTGGATCACAATAGCCAAATCATATTTGTCATGTTCATGAAAGTTGTCAAATGGATGCTAAAGTCAAATAATTGCCAAGGAGGAAAATCATTAGTTTCTTAGGTCGGGGGTGGAAGCTTTGAGATTTGGAATAAGGGGGACAATAAATGAAGTTTAGACATTAGAAGAGGATAAATATTTAATAATGTGGCTTATTAAATAAATACAAGAGAAAATCGAAGTGGCAATGGAGCATGGAGACACATGGAGACTATGGGGCCCACAGAAGCTAGAAAATTGGTGCCACATGGCATCCTCCTCTTGCAATCTCGAATCTATGGGAAGCCTAAGGTTTTTGGATGGATTATAAGGTTAATATAGTTGTCCATATACTTCATAGGTCGTATTTGGTATGAATTGTAACTTAGATGGAAAAAAAAGAGCCAAATAGGAGTTTCATGGACACTTGGCTAGATTCCCCTTACATTTATGATATCTATGACACCAATGATGGAGATTCTATGACAGTTATGACACAAGTCAGATCTGAAGGATGACATACTAACATGTCAGGCCTGAATAGAGCATCTTGGAGGTCAAATTTGGGAGTTGGAGAAGGCCAAGAGGCTCCTACTCAAATTTGGGAGAATAGGGAAGGTGAAGAGAGAGGCCACATGGCATAGCATGAGAAACCACACCAATTCAACTTGGCTTTGTTTTATGGATGGATTTGGAACCTTAGAAGACCAATAATGTTTATAAAATACAAGGATCGACCATGACAAGAAGTTTTTTTTATCATTTGATGAATTTGGTTTTGTGAAGAGAGAGCTAGTGGATGACTAGTTCCTTGCCTTAGCCAATTTTGAGGGTGAAAGATTCCCATCCTAATTGGTGATTTGGAGAGGTCAATCAGGTCTTTCAAGGAGATCCAATGGAGTCATAAGTAACAGGTGCAAGATACATGAAGCTCATGAACATCTCAATATCAGCGTGTTCTTCCATTCATCTCAATTTTTCTCACAATCTTTCAGCTCTATGGAGTGAGGCACACTTGGTGAGATATTCATCTCTTTGAGGGAGCTTCTCTTGCTCTAGTATTTTGTATTCTGATGTAAATGACCTGTATTTCAATTTCAAAAGATCTCAGGTCGAAAGGCCAATATATCTCATGTATTATTGTCCAATATTGAAGAAACAATGTCATTTCCCCAATACCTTGTTGTAGACTCTTGCAATCTTGATGGAATCGAAGATGTGTGCACCATTGATGATTTATGAATGAATGAACTATCATTAAGGTATATTATGGGTTTCATGGTCTGTAACTAAGAATTTTTGGCCATTGGGTCGAATTCTGTAGCATTTGGGGCAAACTAAATCTCATTTCCCCAAGGGTCCAAAACTAGTTTTTTATATCTGATTGAAAGAAGTGATAACAGCCATGGGAGGTCGATTGGTTATGCATATGAGTCTCTGATAGTGTCTTATACATATCCCATACCTCAATTTAAGAATTCGAGTGTGTTTTTGCACATTTGGGAAGCCATTTCTACGACTTACCGCGGGGAGATTTGAACCCAAAATTGCTAGTAAAATCATCTATCTTGTTCATAATTTGGTACATACTTGAAGACATGATTGGAGAGCCCTAATACATACCTGAAAATTATAATTAATATATTATATCACTCATACACCTTCTAGTACAATTCGATAGCATTTGGAGCTATTTGGACTCATCTACCAATGGGGGTTGGAACCTCAAAACTACTAGTAAATTCATGGAGTTCTCTTGGATACCTATTTGACCCCAAAACCACATATGATGCTTAAAATATTATTTAATTAATGTTTGATAACATAGCCAAGTATCATACACACCATTAGTGAAGTTTGTACAATGTTGTGAAGAGATTTGTTCCAGGACCCAGGGGGGATTTCCACCTCCCAAATTGACTATTCTTGTCCCAAAACTTCTTCCCTTGAAAATTGCAGAACATGGTGGGGTATATCAGTTGATTATATGTTTGATATATTTGCTAATATGTCCCATCACCCCTTAGGACCTTCCTCACCAAGTTTGAAAGCAATTGGAGGAATTTTGGAATCAATTGAATCCATATAACTAGAGTTGTAATAAGATGAATTTGAATACATTGTGAAAGAATTGAAGAATTGGTAATTTTGATCTAATTTCCAAAAAAGGGACATTACACATGTGATACATTTATATTGCTTTGTAATTGAAAAACCTAAATATTTGAAATATATATGTGCAACATCTATATAATTAGTTTATAATTACAAGGAACATTTGTAATTAATTTAAAGTAGATTAACAATTCCAACAACATATATGGATTAAAGTGTTCTTAAATAAAGTAGGTAATCTATTATGATATATAAAAATGATGATAAGATTATTTTTCTCTATCATTAATAATTATTGGAAGGATTATTGAATCATTAATAATTATTGAAATGATTATTGATTTTGTAATGTGATTTATAAATTTAAATTGTAAATTAAAGTTATGATAAGATGTTTATTCTTTTAGGGTTAATATACAATGTAAATGTTTATAATGATTTTACAAAACTTTAACAAGAGTTACAAGTGGAAATGTCACTACAATTACTAACAACTATTACTATTGTTATAAAATAGAAGCTATAAAATTTAAGGTACAATAGTTTTATTCTCGCCAATACCCTTGGTTGTTCCTCCATCACCCACAAAGTTGCAACATTTGACCTGATAGGAACCAATACACAGAATAAAAAATAGAAACTTATATCAGTGAGTGCGTTGTGACATGATTGATTGATCACAGATAAAAATAAATAAAAAATATTACGTTCTATGTGCATTTGTGAGGATCTAAATGAATTAAAAAAAAACGTTTCAAACTTACAGCTCAACTACAAAGAGTAGACTCCCTCTTTGTAGAATTGGAAAGAGGCCCCCCTGTCGGCCAAAGATAAAATCTGACATGGCCTTGACAATTGTTGGGTCATCGCTCTACTTCTCATAGTATCGCCCCCGTCGAGGATCTCTACAAACATATACACACAAAATAAAACACTCTAAGCAATTCAAACTTTACTCTTAGTTTGAACAAACTTCGATTAAGAACACTCAATACAAGAGTCTTGCAATTACATAGGGAGCAAATGTGTACTGAATGCCAGTAGCTCGAATTTGAAGAGTTGTAGCAGGTCCTATTCTTCTAGCGAGATCAAGATCCCTTCAACAAAACAATACAATACAATATTGGTACAAGTTGTAAGCGAAGCTTACTAAAGCTAGGGAAGCTTACACAAGTTGTAAGCGAAACGTACTAAAGCTACAGACGCTTAATGTTCAAATAACAACCGAAATTCCCTTACGATGCTTTCCAAATCATTGCCAACAAAGAAAATGTCCAACCATACAAGCTTGGACTTCCATCATAAAGAAACACAAAGATGAATGGTTTTATGTCATTAAGCAGACCACTAAACCAATTGACATATTTTAAACCATTACTATGAAGATAAGGGGAAGAGTTGATACTCTACCTGTTGTTCCAGACAACCGATACATAAACAACAGACCACATTGTTTCTCACCATTACGAATATGATCATATGTATTATATACTTATTACTTATTCGATCCTCACTTTCAATAGCTATATATACATCCTAATGTATTCTTCATTGATACATCGTTATGTTCAAGCTTGACATCATTAGTACTCAATTTTTAGCTAGATCTGAGGCTCTCATGGCAATGGCAAGAAGAATCAGAAGTCCTTGATTCCTTTTGAAGCAAAAAATCAAAACATTTTGTAAGCTTTCCAATGAGTATAAGAGAATTACATATCTCCTTTCTTCAAAGAAGACATGGTATTTCACGATGGAAGATGAAGATGACAAAAATTATTTACCATAAAGACTTTCCCTTAGGAGTGGATCCTAAGAAATTCAAGCTAAGAGGGGATCCTAAGAAATTCGAGCTTTCGTATAGGAAATCCTATGGTGCTCATTTCACAGGCTCTCCTTTTGAGCAGAAATCTTTCTGGTAAATAAGTTTCACCAGATGAAGACATGAACAGATCATGCAGTGCTTTCCCAACATATGTTTACAATGGACATTGCGCAGTGTATGTTGGAAGTGAACGAAGTAGATTTATCATTCCCACCAGTTATTTGAAACATTTTCTGTTCTAGCCATTACTGGACATAACCAAGTAAGAGAATGGGTTTGATTACCAAATGGGACTTACTATTCCCTGTGACGAAGTTTCTTTCCAGCATCTCACGTCTATGTTGCAAAAAAAGTATGTTGAGCGTGGGAAATTGAAGGTGGATGAAAGATCAAATCCTTACAATGTGAGTGAATATGGTGGTCCAATAGACATTGTTGTGGCCATGCACAACATCACTTCCATATACCATAGCGATATGAAGACAGGTAGACATGGAACCCATCGTGTTCATCCATGCGGCCAGAGATGCCTTGGGTGTAGGACCACTACCACATCCACTCAGGAAATGCCCTGCAATGTGACCATACCATCTCACCATCAACAACAGACCAAGACAATGCTAACCTTTCAGTTTTCACCATAACTGTTTAAGTTTAAGTAAGTTATAACACCAAATAGTTTTAATCATTTCAGGGGTGAAAACATTGAATTTGGGTTACACTTTTACTTGTATTTTTTACGAACATAACTACAAAATTTTACTTTTTTCAATCTTGATCTCTTGAAACCCACATCTCCCTCCCTTAGTAATTACACCTTGAAGTAAACACAAATGCTTTAGAGAATGGAATTTTTTTCCTAGGTATTAGTATTTTATTTATATATTTTTATGGACATATGCTCATAATCTACACACATTGCACTTCTGAGTAGACTATGTTTCGAAAATTTTTAGACTTGTGAACTACTTTTTATTATTTATTGAAATAACATATGTTTAGAAAATGGTTCCTTATTGACATATGTTGTTGACCTCCAATTTTATTTTTAGTTTGACTCTTATTGAAAACTCTAAAAGTGCCTTTAGAAGAGGACATGACAAGAAAGATATCTATGAATATTTCATTTTTTGGTATTGTCGTTTTCATTTTGACCAATTTTCAACTTCCTAAATTTCTTAATGACGGTGTTAAAAAAAATAACAATCTTCAACGAAATTCAAAAAAACGTTATACCATGAGAAACTAGATTTAGAGATGAATTTGTTGGTATAAACTCTGACATACAACTCTGTGATTTTGTTAGAGTTTCGAGCTTGTCAAAGTCACAAGTTCCTGCAAACAAGAAATTGTTTTTTCATTTTCATTGACCAAAACTCTCTGGAAAGAGTCTGCACAAACTCTGGAAAGAGTTTGGGGGGCATAACGCCACTGAGAATCTTTTGAGCCGACATAATATTTTGAGAATCTTTAGACTCCCAACCTGGAGTTAGTATAAATATACTCTCGCCCGAGAGATTATAGAAATATTTCAATCTTTTATATTCAAGATTGAATTAATTGTGAAGATAAAGTGGAGCTATGGTGCACAGTGCAAAATTCGGGAGAAAATTTTAAGGATAAGTTTTTTTTATACTTGTGGGGTTTTTCAAATTCTTTATCTTACAATTTTTTTTAATTGTGCATAATTGATTTTTAAAGAGAATTTGTGTTTGGATTCTCTTATTATTTGAACTTTTCATTTACAAACTGTTTGTTGAAAATGGAAAGAAACTATTTGGTCTTGCAAGAAACAAGTTTCATAGGCACAATTATGGTTGGTATAATTACATACTTATGGATCTTGATTTAGGTTCTTCCAAAAAAAAATTATAGTTTCTACAGTAACTTCATGATTTTTTGGTGGGTTCAAGTCTCAAGGATCTATTTTCTACTCCTTTGTTGTATGCAAAGTTGTTGTAGACTGTATATTTTAATATTTCATTAAAGACCTATTCAATCTAGACTTGATTTTATAATTCCTTGAATTTTATTTTGTTTTTATACATGTTTTTATGTTATGATCTAGTGCTTTAGTTTTTTTACAATTGACTAGAAATCAATTTTTTAAAGACAAATTATTATCTATTATTGCAAATATTTAATGGCTTAGAAAATAAATATTTGGATATACCAATGGGTGATGTTGATAGATTGATACCATATAATTGTACTGCAATCCCTGGAACAAGGGGTTTACATTCCATTAGGATTGAGAGCGTAACAAATATACACTCAATTCAAAAACAAAAGTACTCTTGATTTTGTCTTAGTTCATAATGGGGAATCCATTGATGAGTGTCAAAATGAAACAAACTAATTTTTCAAACCTTGGGTACACCAAGAATTGACAATGTTTCCCCTGTTTCCAAGTTACCTTGACTTAGTGATTGAAAATGAAGTGGCTATGATTGACAAAGATTATGATCGTATTTCCAATATGGTTAGATAAGGTGATATGTTTGTTGTCATTGAACCCGAGGATAATCTAGAAATGGTTGTCGAAGCTAGCAACTCATAAGAAAAATTTTCCAAGGCAGAGAACTTATAGAGTGGAGTCCTCAGTCAATCTAATGGCTAAAAAGAGTTAGTAATCCTATATCTAGGGTTTTCGACTTCTTGGTTGATAGTATTCTAGAGGGATATATCACTAAGACTGCAGTCGATACTATAATGTCATACAGTGAGACAGAAAGAGAGTTCTTCCAGGAACCTTGAGGCCACTATCTGAAATCCTTGAAGCCGTAGATAAAAATGTTGGTATGTGAAAAGGGATTATGAGGATGGATTCCAACAAATAAATCCTTGTGCATGGAGATTCTAGGTAATTTCGCAAGAAAGATTTGAGCAAAATGGATGCGAATAAGTTGAGATGTTTCCTATTGATAGCGAGATTGAGAAATAAGGTGGTCGCCTAAGGTTGGAAAGATATAAAGAATCATGTCCAACATTCATGAATTATCTTGCATCAGGAGCACCAAATCCTATAAACTCATAAGCAATGCCTTAGTGTAGAATTTGTCAGACCAGAGAACATCGGTCACAATAATGCTTGTATTTACATAAAATAGTAAGTGCACCAGCGAACATATATTGTAAGTTATGTCGATCGGTGGGTCATGGTGAGAAATACTATAGGGAATATCAGTTTTTGTAGGATAAAACAATCGACACATATCTGGTGAAAAATGATGAACAAATGCAAGTCAAGTGAGCTCATGCACAATACCCTCAACCTAGGGGGGTGGTATTTTTAGAGATCGAGGATGAGGAGGAAGAGGATTTGGTCGTAGAAGGGACCAAATCATTTGTTATAATTGTCAACAACCTGAACATTTTTCAAAAGAATGCACTAATCCTACATCGACGTGTTCAGATTGCAAAGCATTGGACTAAACTGTTGAAGAATTCTCGCAGTTGATTGTTAAATGGCAGCTAGAAACATGGGAAACCTTGAAAATGCCAATCCAAACATTTATAATATTTATGTTGAACCTTGGGAACCTAATATCATTGCCGTAACAAGAGGAGGTGTTGTGATTGGAGGAACTCAAGAAGCACCATACTGACAACTGAGAGTTCGACCAACACAACAAACGAAAGTGGCATTTGATGTCTAGAAAGAAAAGGAAGTGTTCTTTGATGCACATCATGAGTTCATCAACAAAAATAAACCATTGACTTATGTCTTTGTCCCAACATCGAATGAAGGACAATTCTTGGAAATTCCTCAAATATTTGAACAGATATTTCAAAGAAAACTAACAGAAAATATCAGCAAGTTGAAATATTTCCTTAAAATTTGTTTAGCATTGATAAAAGATAAGGATGTTGTGGCAGAACTATTATATTTATTCGAAGAACCTCAAAAAATGTGCGACCAAAAAAGAAATTTAACAACATTGGTAAGAGACTGAAAACTGGTCGCGAGCTAAGGATGGATACCCAGATATGTGACTATGACATGGATTATATCATTCTGGATTTAGGCTTAGTTGTCAATATTCTCACCAGACATACATGGGAAAGTATGGGGAATACAAGACTAGCATGGTCTCATGTTCAACTAAGATTATCCAACTAGTCAAAGGTTATGCCTATTGGTCGACTGACACAGGTTCCGGTCGAAATAGAAGGACTTTGGACCTATGTATATTTTTAGGTTATAGATATTGTCGATGATACGAATCTGTATTCCGCACTTCTGGGGATTGACTAGGATATTGACAATTAAAACATTATAAATTTTAAGAAGAGGATACTAACATTTGAGGATGAAAAACTACGAGTAGTCTCTCCAATAGATATATTTTGAGTAGGTAAACAATGAAGGCCAAGATGGATATCAGGATCATATCTATAATATTACTTCAATGATGGACGATTATGTTAATCCGACAGCTAACAGGAAACTCAGTTGGCGAAGCATTAGTTCATGTTCATCAGACTCGGGAGAAGCTTTAGAGAACTGGTAGAATCGACTACATGAAGTATCAATGCAAAAATGCACAAGAATCACAAAATCCGTGCAACGGGTAAGTATTGAGGTATGTGATCTACCTATCGATGAAGGTTTACCTAACTTAGAATCCTTACTTACAAAATTTGAGGATAAAGTATCTAAACCTCAACAATTTTTAGTCCTAGATGTTGCACTAAAAGCTACACCTGCAAGATGGTGGGTTGTTCATATGCAATCTATTTCAAAATGGTATCCATGTCAAATATTGTTGGAAGTATGATTTGGAGAAAATGCGCTCTATATTGGTCAGAAATATACAGAACTGACTAATCGTGTTGAGAATATTGAGCATTGTCTTGTGACATGGGAGGCATCGCCATGAAAAGAATAGCTCCATTAGTTCATACACCCTTTGGACATGATACCGATAAATAGGTATACGTCAGTTGACTCGTGACAATAAACAATTGACTGGGAAGAGATAGCTACAATATTCACACATACATTTGGATTTGCTGATGATAATCCAACAATTGATGTTTCTCTGCGAATAATTAGAAGTAATATATTTGAATATATTCCTATGTTGATGTCAAGTTTCCATCATATCGGTGGGATTGTTCAGCATTGGATGTAGTGCTACAATATAACAGGTGAAACTAACAATGATGTTCTACACAACATAAATATTCCTGAATATGAGGGTACTCGAGCAGTGGAGGGGTAAGGTATATCAAGTGACAAGTTTATGAATCTGCTTAAAATAAAAAATAATAATAAATAATAAAAAAGTGAACATTGGTTCTCTAGAGAATCGAAAATTTATATCGGGGAGTCGGAGACTATTGGGATGATGAGACTGTAGGGAATATTATATACTTATTACACGAATTCCAGGATATTTTCCCTAATAAGTTTTCAAAACGAAGGGAATTGTTGGTGATCTTGAAGAAATGAACATTCCCCTGAAGCTCGACACCAAGCCTATCAAACAACGACCATATAGACTCAACCTGAGATATAAAGAAAAATTCAAGATAGAGTCAGACAAAATGCTAGATGCAGGAATTATAGATCCTGTTGAAGAATTTGAATGGATTAGTCCTATGGTGGTGCAAGACAAGAAAAGTGTTGAAGTATGTATATGTGTTGAACCGAGGAAGCTAAATGATGCATGCATGCATGACCCATTTCCAACTCCATTTATAGATGAATTGTTGGAGAGAATCATTGGATAAGAAGTATATTTGTTTACTAATGGAATATCTAGTTACCATTAGATAAGGATTGCAAAGGAATGTAGGAAAAAAATGACCTTTATGACAGAATGGGGAGGCTTCCAGTATATGGTAATGCCCTTTGGTCTGAATAATGCTCATGTTATTTTTTCTAGAATAGTTGTAGCTACTTTTAACGATTTCATCCATAAATTTCTTGAAGTATAGTTTGATGACCAAATGGTATATGGGCTAGTAAAGGATCACATTGAGAGCCTCATAATGATACTCAATTGGAGTAGATAGTTCCATATTTCTCGTATTTTAAAAAGTGCATATGTTGTGCCCCCTTTGGCATCTTGCTAGGTCATGTGGTTTGTCGAGATGGAAGATTTATGGACCCTGCCAGTATTGTGATTATTGTCGACCTACCACCACCCTCGATATTTAAATAGTTGAGAACTACTTTGGGACATACAAGGTATTATAGAAAATTTATTAGAGGATATGCAAAGGTTACAACTCTTATGGAAAAATTGTTGAAGAAAGATGTCAAGTTTAGATGGAATGAGCAATGCTAAGAGAGTTTGGATGTTCTTAAAAACAAGATCGTTACAACACCTATATTGGTATTTCTAGACTGGAAAAAATAATTTCATGTACATGCCGATGCGTCATCTGTCGCGAGTGGCAGTGTACTTGCATAGTCAGGTGAGGTTTCTATTGGTCACCCCATTGCATTTTCTAGTAGAAAACCGCAATAGCAGAAAAGAACTATACCACTACAGAAAGAGAAGGGCTTGCTATGGCATATGCTCTCCAAAATTTTTGACATTATTTGTTTGGGGTGCATTTCAAGATGTACAAGATGTATACAAATCATTTCACATTGAAGTATTTGGTCAATAATCCAATGTTGGGGGGGGGGGGGATTTGTTGATGGCTTTTTTTATTCCAAGAATTTTACTTTGAGATTATTTTCAAATCGGGTCGACTAAATTCAGGACTTGACCATCTATCGAGGTTACAAAGTGGAGAAGAGCTTGTTAATATCGACGATACTCTTCTTGAAGCACAGTTGTTTGTAGTTAATATGATTTATTATCACTACATAGATATTGTACATCTCTTAGCTACATGATATGCACCAAAAAAATTTAGTACATCACAGAAGAAACAATTAGTTGTAAAAGCTGCATATTTTTCAGTTGATCATTGGGAAGTTATATAAGATGGTACCATATGAAATCCTTCGTCGTTGTGTCTTGGAACATGAGTGACCAATGGTATTGAATGAAGCACATGATGGTGTCATAGGAGGTCACTATGCAGGAAAAGTGACAGTGCACAAGTTATTACAAGTAGGATTCTATTCGTCTAACATGCATGGATATGCTAGAGATTATTATCGCAGATATGATATTTGTCAAAGAACTAGAAAAGCATTGCGACGAGATGATATTTCACTGGTTCCACAGGTGACTTTGTAGGAGTTTAATAAATGGGAGATTAACTTTATGGTTCCTACTAATCCACCAGGGAAAAAAAACATGTGCACGTTACATAATCACTACGACAAACTATTTGACTAGATGTGCTAAAGCAGCACCAGTAATGGATTTTACTATTGTGACTGCTAAAAGATTTGTATTCGACCATGTAGTGACTCGATTTGGATGCCTAGATATTTTGATAAGTGATCAAGAAAAAAGTTTTGTGAATCAATTGATTGGAAAATTAATTGATGAATTTCAAATTCAGTACTGGAAGACAATGCCATATCACCTACAAGCAAATGGTGTTGTCAAAGCATTCAATAAGATATTGGAGAATGCATTGACAAAAATATGTAACGTTTAGAGGGATGAGTGGGATCAGAAGATACCTGCAGTATTAGGGGCTTATCACACAACATCCAAAGATTTTATAGGACAAACTCCATTTAGATTGGTTTATGGACAAGAAGTTGTCATGCCACTAGAATATATTGTGCCCAGTATAAGGATACATGTGATTACTAAGATGAAAAATGTTGGTGTCGTAAAATAAATATTGTTGTAGATTGTACAGTTGGAAGAAGATTTTTCTGTAGAAGGTTATCATCAACATGTAGAGAAGGAGTGACATAAAGCTTGGCACATCCGTAAATGACAGTAAATTTGTTAAGCATCCTGGCAAGTTTCGAACACTCTCGCTGGGACCTTATGTTGTCATCCATATCACTAAAGAAGGTGCAGTATAGTTACAGAAGTTAGATGGTACACCCTTCAGGGGGTTAGTAAATGGAAGTCGGTTAAAGACTTATCAGGATAGCCACACTTCGGTCGAATGAAACAATAAGGGATGATAAAAATTTAAAAAAATAAATAAAGATAATCGCCATTTAGTACTGTGTCACAAGTTTATGATTTTGTCGCAAGTGGAGAATGTTGTCGCAGACTATATGTCTTTCACAGGAGAATTGTTGTTGAAAGAAAATTGTTGCTGCATAATGAACTTTTGTCACAAGTGACAGCTGGGTAACAATTAATTTAAGGTAATAGGAGATTTCAGTGGCATGTTTTTTGGTTACATATGCCATTAATGCAAAATAAATACTGTTGTATTGACAAGTGAATTGATGGTTCAATTGGTGGTTTTTATTCAAATGATTAGAAATTGTAGAAATTCAGACCTGCAATAGATTGATTTCACTCACAACAAATTACAATTGATCATGCAAAATTATCAACAATGGATACTGAATATGGAGCTGTAACACAAAATTATATTAACTCAGTGTACAATAGCCAACCCTGTAATAACATAGGTTGCTGAATTTATAGAATACATCAATAGTTCGAATGCACAAGGAGGCATCCAAAGCTAGCATAAAGCAGGCTTACCCAAAATAGGCAAATCCCCCATAGGTGTAAAAAGCTGATCCCAAATCTGTCATGAGGCTCACGAATTGGAAAGGGCGCATGGGCAAGCTAATGAGTGGTGGAATGGCAGCTCATACATGATTTTGCAAGGAGGAAAGAGTGGAGGAGGAAGAGGCAACAAAGCTGATTCACCTCACCTAGTCTTGCTTTCCTATGTGCCTTAAAACACTGAAAAAGAAGGGAATAAAGCA